>JANTFE010010604.1:10467-25737 GCA_027562315.1 Costus pulverulentus | reverse complement strand
TTTGATGATATGGCTTACTTAAGTCAGATCGTGTGGACTGAATTGTTTAGGTTCAGTTTAAAGGAGTTTAAACTCTGATTGTAAGTGAGATCTGGTCTAATCATGTTTTGATTGATTAGGGCTTGAGATCGGTAAGCTTCGATCAAGAGAGGTGATGCTAGATCGGTGCGATCAGGAACATCAAGAGATGAACGGTTAGATCTTGAACCATTTGGTTCAGAGAGATCTAGACCATGGCTTGGGCTGGTTTGGTTTGGTCTTTGAACCGAATTGAATAGAATTGAATTGGTTTGAACCGATTCACATATGTGAACGCATGGTTCAAGGCTTGATTGTGTTTTGGGCGGTTTTCTTTGAGTAAGCGCATGGCTTCATGACTTTCCATATTTGGAAGTCATGTAACGCCATCTCTTGAAAAAAAACGCCTCAACGCATTTGCCAATTCTCTTGTCTTGTCGCCTTGGCTCTTGGGTAGAGAACTTTTCTTGACGAAAAGAGGAGCTCGGCCAAGCATCTCTCGTCTTCGACACACGACAAGGAACTTGGGAGATTCTTGCTAGCACAAGGAACGTCCAAGGAGGTAGCCATCTCTCATCTAGTGTGCGTCTTCTTTGGAGGAGAGCTTATTTGCCCTCTTTGCTTCCAAGCCGACATCCAATCTAATGGCGTTGGTATGATCCCTTTGAGATCTATTCCATTTATACAAGTTGATCATATGAACTACATGCGATCTTGTTGTTGAAACCCCTAGAAATATTACATGCGCCCCCTTTAGGGTTTCACCCCCTTGCGCTCCCCCTTGAAGGGGACTTTTCAACTACTGAAAAGTAAAACAAACTAGCAATTATTCCCTTGGCAATTCCTTCATCCGAGGGGTGTTAGGCGTCGAGTGAAAGAGTCGTCCACGTGGTCGCTGTCTGGCCCCACATGGCGCTACACCATCTCCGAGCAAGCTGCCATGAAGCAGCAGAACTTGCTGATGGTGGGCTAATTCTGGACGTTGTTGGCAGTGTCCTCTGCTGAGTTGACAACCCGGTTGTTGTAGCGGTTGGTAGGCTGGTCATGGTCGGTGGTCGAGTCTCGAAGCGACCCCCAAGTGAGGGGTAACGGGGGAAGCGGATAAAGGGATGTCGTGGAAGCAAGAGAAGTCACATTGCCAGAGCGGATGGGGCATGTCATGGCTATCAAAGGGCTCATCACTCCCACAAAATGGTCTGGAGGGTGCGAGGACCGCTGAGAACATCGAACGGGGTGGAAAACCACCGTCTTTAGCTTTCTGGGGCTGAACATGGCCTAGCCATGTTCACCTTCACGGCTGTGTTCTGTGTCTGATTCCTGCACTGAGGTGAACACGGCTGGTGTCATGGCCGTGTTGGGGGTCTGCGAGCTCGTCACGGCCTAGCCGTGTTCCGCGTCACGGCCGTGTTCGCTGGAGCTGAATTCCACATAATGTTGCGCTGATTTCACGGCGATGCCGTAACTTGGAATACGGGTCGTAATCTTGTTCACGGCCTAGCCATGTTCTGCGTCACGGCCGTGTTCACTGGGACCGAAATCCACAGAATATTGCGCTAATTTCACAGTGGTGTCGTAACCTGGAATACGGGCCGTAATCTTGTTCACGGCCTGGCTGTGTTTTTCGTCACGGCCGTGACTACTTGAGTCGAAAGTTGCCAAGCCTGACACGGTCGTGTCGCAGGCCGTGTTTTCGTTCGCGTCCGCTTTCGACCGTGTCACGGCCGTGTTCTCCATCACGGCCTGGCCGTGTTCAGGGCAGCAGAGGGCTTCCTGATCTGAATTTTGGGGGGTGTCTTCGTTAGGTCATGGGAAGTCTCCCCAAGTGTCTTCCAGAGGAATGTGGCCTTCCCCATAGGCGTCTATGACTCCGTCAATCTCCATGAGACTTTGGCCATCGCTTATCCTTCCCTCGACGTACCCCCACACGACGGCATCCATCCATCCACCTCACCAATGGCCGGAATCGAAACTCCGACACCATCCCCTATTTCTGCCATGCTCACGCCCTAGATCTACCTTCCGACGCCGTTCTCCTCTGGCCGGCCATCATTATACCTCAAACTCCGGCCACAACCCCTCTTCCATCACATGCGCCTCCAGTTGAAACAGGTTTTGAGTTCGTCCTCCATCGGACGAACAACGAGCAACTCTGTCCATCCGCACAGCTTCCCCTATCTCCACAACCTTGCAGATGCCCACAATAGCATCGTTCGCCTCCGATCAGCCACTGTCCACCCCTTATCTCCGGCCACAGCTCTGTCACGATTACATAGATCTCTAGTCATAGCAGGTCCGGCGATCGTACACCACTGGACGACCACCGACCAACTCTGCTCCATGCTCACACATCCTCTGTTCCAGATCTTTCTTAGTTTCCTGTTTCAGTTTTTCTGCATTGTTAATCTCATTAAGCTATTTATTGCAGGATTTCAACACACTCGGACACGTCTCCAGCTCGGATCCTTGGGGCTAATAGCAAGACCAAATCTTCCTCCATCATGTGGACCAGTTGGAACAAATTCAACTTGATCATATCAACCTACAAGAGACACCAACTTTTGCTAATTGATTAAATTCCTGCACTTGTTTCTAAACTAATCTAATTAGCTCTCTTCTTGCAGGTGCTTTAAGCAATCGGTGTAACCAAGGTCTTCAACTTTGGTCAGATAATGACGCACGCATCTTGCTCTTTCATGAGGACTAGTTGATGCATACCCAGATCTAACAGTTCAACCTAAAAGGCTTTGTAAAATCTGCAATCTGAAACAATCCTATGCAGTTTTATCTTACCAATCTAACTAGCTATATTACTGCAGTTATTATACATGCCTGACAGCTCTTCCTCTTCTGACTTTTATGTGATTCAGAAGAACTAGTTTTGTTCTACATGCTGGATTAATTGGTTTGAATTTTTGATTTATGGATTTTCCTGCAACATATGTCTACTTTTTGTAAATGATTAAAGTTGCCTAGGAACTCTAATAGCTATTTTCTTGGTGCATTCTGAATTTTGACTTTTTTTCAAAAATCCCAAAATGAATAATTGAATTTTACATCAGTAGTTTTACTCCACGCTTCTCCAACAACGTGGAGCGAGAGGCGGAGGCCTCCGGGGCTGGTCGTCGAGGGGAGCTACAGGCTTTGGGTGCAGGGCACGGGTCTGAGCACGACTTCAGAAGGTCAGCTTGAGGATGGATATGCGGGGGTCCACTAGCATGCATACGATGTTGGGGAACGAACTCGCTGCGACGGGCCATAGCATGAAGGTCCTGTTCGATGTCTTGAGCTCGCTAAAAGGTTTGGTCTAGTGACTCCGAACCATAAGTGGATAAGGCCCACCAAATGTCCGTGCGGAGCCCGTTCTTAAACTTGGACAACACTAGTTCAAGGTCCTCTTGCAAGTTGCAATGAAGTTGCAAGGTGTCAAAAAATAAACAATACTCTTCTACAGTACCCGACCCTTGGTGTAGGCTACTATACTAGTCAATAAGGTGCTGCCTATATGAAGGGGGTACATATCGCTCGCGGAGGCGATACTTCATCTCCTCCCAATGGGTGATAGGAGGAAGGGTGTGCTGCTCGTTTTGGCGTTCCACATTTTGCCAATGTAAACGTGCTAGGCCATCAAGTAAAGTCCAGACGAATCATACTCGCATATGTTAGGGACACTCGCTCAAATCGAAGTAAATGTCTACAAACATAACCCAATCCAAGAATTGTGTGGGGTCAAGACCGCCCATGAAGTATGTGGGGGTGTTCCGGATGAAGCGACAAAAATCGTCGTCCGCCTGGGTATGCTCGTATCAGGGTTAGGCTGGGGGTCTTTGTGCGGCCCAAACATCATCGTCACCAAAGGGCTCATCCTCATAAGTCGGGCCTCGATGGGCTGCGTAAGATCTACGATGGCTAGACTCATCCTCAAAGGGTAGGAACTGAGTGGGCGCGGCTACCAGAGGTAACTCTCTAGTGGGAGCGGGGTATGCGGATGAAGCGGGTTGACTTAGGTGATGGCGCCTTTGCTCCGTCGCATTAACAACATTAGTGAGGTCCCGGAAACTAGCCAAGAGTTGCTGGACCATGGTATCCGTCGGCAGCTTAAGTTGCCAGATTGTAGAATCCGTCAACTGCTTATAGGTGGCAAGCTGCGTGGTTAGCGCATCCACTCATGCCGTAAGTGCTGCTATAGACTCTAAGTGGGTGCTAGTCCCTTCCAAGGGCTGGACCGACCCTTGAGTCTCGGGAATGGTCTCGAGAAATTAGGACGACATGACTTGTGACTTTGTAGTCACCAAACAAAAACAAGAGAAAAATATTCTAGGTGTAATGCAGATGCACTATCTAATTTTGAGCCATTGCGTAAGCATGTCCTTTGGCTTTACTTTTGGTGCTTTTTTAAGTACTCCTCTTGATGCTCACTTATAGTTTTGTTTTGTTTGAAGAAAACAACAATTATATCATTGGGAGTTCAATATATTTGTAACCGGTTAAATGTTCATGTAAAGATATTCATTTCGTGCCTTTGGTTGTAATTTTAAGTGCTTTGAAATTTTCGTTTAAATGAGATTAAATCACATATTTGTAAGTTTCATCAAAATACATAATGGAAGATATTATAATAAATTAAAATAAGAAAAGTAGTACATTTATAAATAAATTATCGAAAAGTATTGAATCATTTGGATCTGATGACGTGTGAAATCAAACTCAGTTGATAGATTTGATTATTAGGGTTGGAGTAGTAGAGCATGCTTTCTATTATGATTGTACTAGTGAATAAAATACTTGGAAAGAAAAAGTAAGGGTTGCAATGTAAAAGAGCACAGCGACGTATATGTGGTTAGAAAAAAAAATTAAGAGGTTTGGGTAGGCAAATGTTGAGTTCAATCAATGCTCCAATCATTCTAAGGTAATCTAAAAAGGCAGGGCTTTACCTGTCCCAATCCCTTTTCCATTGTCAAATAACTCCGCACTTGCTTTTGAAATCATTCCCTCCTTTTTACCTCCCCACTTTTCCCCTTTTAGCACAAATTAAAGACATTCGTAGCATTGGCCTAATCACAGTATTTAAAAATATTCCAAAGCCAATTTCTGTTCAAGTCACTGGTACTATATTTTTTTTAAAAAAAGAAAAAAAATTAGAGCAGCACTTGTAATCTTCCCACCATGACTTGTATGTTTCACTGTAATATTCTTCTCCCCTTGGTACAATATTTTGTACTTACGATAATAATAATAATAAATAAACATTTTTTACAGCAGGCAAGAGATTGGAATTTCTAGGTATGCGTAGATGAGAGGCAAGGAAAAAGACAGCAACTGCGACGTCAGACATGGCTGTGTGGGTATCACCTCTCTACTTGGTGGACGATTACAACACATTTCCTTTGCTTTCTTCCCTCATCCACATCTCTCTCTCTCTCTCTCTCTCTCTATCCGTGCCTGCTTTCCTTTGCTTTTATCAGTCTTCTTCTTCTTCTTTCTTTCCTGGTTTTTAATTGTGCGCAACCAACTACTCTTTGATCTTTTATTTTGGTTTGATGCACAAGTTTTCACAACAAATTTCCACTTTGTTTCTGGTCATGAGACAAATTTTGTAGGTGAGTTTGTTGTTTAATTGAGTTGTTCTTTGAATTGGCCTGTTGGGGGCATGCAATTGTTTCAGCTAGCGGCTTAATCCAAGCCCATCTTTACCTACTAGCTAGCTCTGCGTTCTCTATCTTCAATTTCCTGCTTTGGATCTTAAGCAACCTCCATTTTTTTTTTCTCGCTGTGTTGGGATTGTCTCTAGGACCGGTTGTGCTTTTACATATGCATCTATATGGAATATCCCTTGTGCATGCCAGTTATAGACATGATTTTTGAGCTTCGGAATCCAATAATGCATTCCTTTTGCTGAGGAGCAGCACTTAGATCTGCGGCTGCCTTCCTTGGTTTCACCATCTGTTGTAGCTATTAGCCTTGTTTGTTTTCCAACAAATTACGCAACACCAGTGTGTTGAGGAGAGATGATGAAAGGGGCGGTGGATGAGAACATGTCCAATCTCACCTCTGCCTCGGGGGATCAAGCGAGCGTCTCTTCCAATCAGCAATCCTCCTTCGCCTCCCCAAACCCAAATCAATCCAAGAAAAAGAGGAATCTCCCAGGAAACCCAGGTTAATTAATACCGCCGGCCCCCGCTGTTCATTTCTTCAATCTTTTTGGTTGGCTAATTAATCGATTTGGGTTCATTATTGCCGGATATTTATCCTAGACCCAGATGCCCAAGTGGTAGCCTTGTCCCCAAAGTCGCTGATGGCAACCAACAGATTTGTGTGTGAGATCTGTGGCAAGGGGTTCCAGAGGGACCAGAACCTGCAGCTCCACAGGAGGGGGCATAACCTCCCATGGAAGCTGAAGCAAAGGAGCAGCAAGGAGGTGAGGAAGAAGGTATACATCTGCCCGGAGGTGAGCTGTGTGCACCATGACCCCTCCAGAGCTCTGGGAGACCTCACTGGGATCAAGAAGCATTTCAGCAGGAAGCATGGAGAGAAAAAGTGGAAGTGTGACAAGTGCTCCAAGAAATATGCTGTTCAGTCTGACTGGAAAGCCCACTCCAAGATCTGTGGCACAAGGGAGTACAGGTGCGACTGTGGCACTCTCTTCTCAAGGTAAATCCTATTATCAGTTATCAACCCCCTCTCTCTCTCTCTGTGTGTATATATATGTACTTCATTATTAAATTATATAACAAAGCTATTTAACATCTATTGAAGGATTATTCATGGCCGACAACCTAGGCATAGAAAAAAAGGATGGATGGTGGAGAGAATATACATTTGCATGTATTATATCCGCATTTTTCTTGTTTGCAGGAGGGACAGCTTTATCACACACAGGGCCTTTTGCGATGCACTAGCAGAGGAGAGTGCAAGGTCGAGTGCAGCAAACCCGTTGGACAATCAGCAGCATAACCATTTCTTCTTCCCTCAGCCTGCTGAAGCAGCAGTACACGAGCCCTCGCATCTCCAGCAAACCCTCCTGCAAGGACTGCAGCATCAGCAGCAAGAGCTCTCACTGAAGAGAGATGTGCCGTCATGGCTGGATTTCTCCTCTGAGAACTCACTCGCTCTTCACCGACCAGCTTTAATGCAAGCGCCTGCACCTCCATCGTCTCCTCACATGTCAGCCACTGCGTTGTTGCAGAAGGCAGCAGAGATGGGTGCGACCTTGAGCAGGCCTTCGCATTTAGGTCACATGGCTCCTCCTCACAGCAGCAGTGCTGCTGCAACTAGTTTTGGCCTCGGCTTGTCGTCTTCATACGGAGGATCGGCTGCACCGGCTCTTGTGCAGGACTTGGTGATGAACTCTCTGGGTTCGACAACTCCAGGTTTTGACGGCTCATTTGAGGACGCAATATTGGAGAGGATGCTGGGGCCACGCAGAGAAGCGAGCCATAACAGAAGCCATGGAGTGGGTGAGGAAGGAAGTGGTGGTGGGAATGAGGGAATGACAAGGGACTTTTTAGGGCTGCAGGCCTTCCCTCATAGGGAGTTGCTTAAATTGCATGGCTTAGATGCCTGCATGACTACCACCACCACCGCCGTCTCCTCCTCCTACGAGCAGCAGCATAAGAAGCCTTGGCAAGCTTAGCTACTGCAGGAAACTATGGTAGAGTGGCCTTACTCTTCTTCTGATAATTTTAGTAGCAAAAGTGATTAGCACTTTTATATATTGTTCATTCGTCTCCCTAGAGCACAGATACATAAACCCTCTTTCTAATCAGTGTTCAAAGGAGGGATTATCTACGCAGATTTGCAATAAAGATACTTAATTAGTTATCATAGGGAATGGTTTACCTCTTCTTTCTCATTAACAATTCCAATTCTTCATGCAGTACATAACTATATGAAAATTAGGAAATCGATGCTGCCATTTTCTCCTCTAATTGCAATATTTAATTATATGAAAAATTTGCTTATCAGTTTCTATTAAATTATCTAGTACTTGGGAGTAATTGTTTGTGATTCATGTGTACTTTTGCCGAATAGGAAAAAATTGCTTTTACCTAGAAAACTAGAATATACGAAGTTTGTAGTTAATTAATTAAGAGAAATTTATTTATTTTTTCTTTTGTTATTGTGCAAGTTGTTGGTTACAGTGTGATCGGATTCCAGATTAATTGAGTTGATCTGGGAAAACGTGCAGTATGCACCAGAAACGCCAATCATTAGTGGTGTGATTGTTTCAAGTTTCCTCTGACTCTATTTCAATTTTATATAAAAAATCCTTAAATCAAAAAAAAAATCTAGTAATTAATGCGAGCTCACCTCTTTTCTTTTTCCTTATATTTATAAAATGTATAATAAGAGTTTTAAAATATTTTCCTGTCCTTTTTTTATGTTTCTATTCATGATTACAGATCTCTTTTTCACTCGAAAAATTAAAGAAAATTACAAACAGAGGTTACCTAGGATGAATCTGTGGAGCTATAATAAGAGTTTTAAAATAAAATAGTTTTTTATGTTTCTATTCATTTACATTTTTTTATTTAAACGTTATTATAAAATAACCTTAATACATAATATTATAAATCATATGAATTTTGTTAGGAAATTAAACAAGTGAATAAAAAATGAAGTTATATTTTATAAAACAATTGTTCTATTAAAATAAATAAATAAATGGTAAAGACATTTGCACATGGCCTCCTTATGTACATTCTAAATTTAATTTGAATTTTTATTATAATTTTAATGAATATATATATATATATTAAATACATTAAAAATTTTAAGATAAAAAGTTAGGCTACTAAATGGCAAAGTGAAATGGTAAAATATAAAGGGAAAAAAAAAATCATTTTAACTTGGAGGTAGAAAGGGAGAAGAAAAAGTAGATCTACCCCCCAACTTTAGATTAAAAAATAAAATAAAAATATTTACCTTTTTAGGTTGATTGAAGGAGAATTTATAGAAAAAAAAAAGATAGACCTTCAAATTTTAGAAATATAGTAAATTTGGTGGCCAGTAATATAATAATATTTGTCCCACACATGTAAGCTTTAAATTGTAGATTGTCAACGAGAGGAGGTCCCGATGACAGGGACGAGAGCACTCAACTTTTGTGGTCAAAGCATGCATGCGCAACAGAGAGTCACATGCAGACGCGCAGACCTGCACACTCACACACGCGCATTTATTAACTGTTAATAATCGTATACAGCGACAAGAATATCCACAGCATGCTATGCTATGTTAGACCATCTTTTAAGTAATTATTTTTTTTAAAAAAAATATAATTATTTTTAATCCCAAATACTATATTTCGTACGAGGTAGCTTACCCAAACCGTTGTCATTTTCTATGTATGAATAGGTATGTACAAACAAATTTCTTACAAATAAAAAGTTATATAGATAAGCAAAGCACAATCAAAGGTTGAAAATACACTGTGTATTTCAAATTTTTGTTTAAAATGCTTAGAAATTATGTATTCATTCCAATATATTTAATAAATTATTTTTAAATGATAATTAAAATCTTTAATAGATTAAATATTGAATTAATGAGATCACTATGCAAGGGTCCATAATCATAGTCACAAAAAGGTGTTAAAAATCTTTACAATATTAATCATAAATTAATTGTGCAAAAGAACATTCACCAAAGATAGCAAGTACGCTGCATTCAATGACAACATCTCGAGGAGTTAAATTGCGGTGACAAGAAATAAGTTTCAAAAGACATACTCGTTGAGAAACTAAACTAGGTTTTAAGAAATCGAGGCCCCATATAAAACGAACAACTTGAAAAGTTAAAGACTTGGTAGGTTAAATACATTGGAAAAATGATTATTGAGAATATCAAGTTGAGCTAGCCAGTAGCATAAGACAAGATGCTAAACAACCAAGTCAAACATAATTAGCATCGAAAGCTCAAGCTACCATAAGACAAAGGTACCACATAAACATATTCTATGCAACTTCATAGAACATGACTAGGGCAGTCACATTATGTTTATGCGTGGCAACATAATGAGCAAACATATCTAGTTATAAAAAAGGCACAAGGTAGATCTTAGTGTCACTCGATTTAGACTTGCTACCCTAATTATAAACATAAATATTCTTAAACCTCCAATACAATTTTATAGATATCTACATAGTTAAATTTATATTAAAACTAATAATACCATACTTAAAAAGGTATAAAATATAAATTTAAAAGATAAAAAATATTTCAAAACTATTTAACTACTTTAGCAACCTTTTTATTAAAAAAAATCTTAAATACAATAAAATGAAAAAAACATAAATCCTATTTACTAATTACACTAACAAAATTATGTGCGTTAGTGACTATAGGCATTGATTGCTCATAGTTGGTGAATTATTGATTGCAAGTGCTGTTGGTCCACAACAATGTATAGTATTATACTTTTGCATCACATGCATAGTTTGTCAATCAATCTCATGATATTATTGACTTATCGTCATTAGCCACAATAATATCTCATTTAGGTGCCCCTTATCAAAATTATATTTCATTGTAATCTACAGTCTTTTCCGTTTTACAAGATGATTATTAGTGCATTTTTAAATTGCAAAAATACAGTGGTTAATTATGATACAACAGTTTATTTGTATTCATTACAATTTAAATTTTTCTTTGTTCTAATCATAGCATTTTGCACACTTGAATATTCATCATATAATAAAATTCGATCATTAAAGTCTTAATGATATTAAATGATAAGTATGGCAATAATTAATTGGGAGTAGGCAATGCGGGGAATGAGGCAAAGAAGGGAATCTTGCACATCAAACAATTACAGAGACACAGTGCGGCATGTTCCCACAATTCTGTAGCTTTTGTCGTGGTGGTGTGGTTTTAGGACGCCGAGGCATGAAACTGCAGCAGCAGCTGTCACGAGGAGGAGCTGCTGCGTTTGTCAAGAGCAGCCTGCTGCATGCCAGTCCTCTTCCCCACTCCTTGCTTTCTCGTGAGCCATCCCTCTCTCTCTCTAAACAATCTCATCTCTCTGCATACTGCATGAACAAGCAGACATTTTGGCATTTGTCATATCCTCTAAAAGACTATGTGCGCTAGGGTTCGGTGACAAAAGACATTCAACAATATGTGATGAAGAGACAACTCACTCCAAATCAATTATAATAATGAAATGATTTATCATACTACTGCAATAGACAAACACACCGAACAATACCAATCTACTCTCTCAATTATATATGTCTCAGATACAGTCACAACGCTTTGATAATTGTGATTAGAAATTCATTAGGTAATCTATAGATCGATGGCAATGCCAGATCGTATAGGTGTTTCTTCAAATTAATTAAATTTATATACCAATTTATAATGTTACATATATATAAATTTTGATTTATACCAGTAAAAAATTTAATTTTTTAATATTATTTTTATATACCTATTGCTCTCGTATATCATATGATCCTGGATCTACAGAATATTTACATCACTCTTTCTTCAATAGAACAAATTGTATTATTGCCTTGTTCATATCTTCTTCTTGTCATGTTGATTCCAAGAAAACAACAAATTGGTATAAAAGCTAATTATACTTAGGTTGTCACGCATTGTAAAGGACCCGTTGGCCAGCGATCGCTTATGGCATCACAATTCACCTACTAGCACTACACACTATACATTTGCAAACTTATAAATCTTCTCAATCATAAATACATATTTATTCTACACAACTTCAATACTAACGACAAGAATAGAAGTCTGTTCGTCTAATAAGATAAGTTAGCTATAAATTAATCAAGCAATATCACACCAAAACAGCCCAATCATAAGTGTCGCAATAGTAATGTTGATCTACATCCATCACAAAATGTGGTATTAAAATATTACAACACCTAGGTGGCACAACATTTAAACACTTCCGCACATGTAATTATTTCCAACGATAACAAAAAAATTTTTCTTTCAAGTACCCTCTAAAGCTATCTAGTCAACTCTACCTACCTCTAGCTCAAGACCTAAACCTATAGAAAAAGACAATAGGAGTTAATACAAATGCTAAGTAGGCAACTGAGAAAAGATGATACATATATCAACAAAGTCAAATATAAAAGATAACTCTTTTACCAATAAAACATGATATATCATGCTAATATGAAATTATACAAAAACAATAATGTATAAGTCGTGCAAATCAATGAGTTATGATCATGAATACTCATTACGAACCACACTCTAGGTAGAGTGTTTCTACTATCAGCTCATATAGTGGAACGACTGTTCGTAGATAGCCTGGTGGTGTTCGTCCAACACCTGGCGACTCTAGCATTACTCAAGGCAACCTAGTAGTAAACCCTAAGCTAGTACAACTATAGTCCGCTATGGCAAATCGACAACTATAGTCCAAATAGTGGCCTACTAGTCCCAACCCGACCAACCCAATAGATCAACAACAATACGACATACCTCAACATGATGATTTCTCTATTCTATTCTTTTATAATTAAAGTAACAATAATATACAACTTGTATGCATTCAACTATCAACTATAACCATTAACAAATTTTCATTTCTTACTAATGCATTACCATACACATTCTTTATATAAGTCACTTGTATGCTAATGTAATCCATGCAAGGAATGCCAATGAAACAAGAACACAAGACAAGAGATAGAACAATATAGATATCATAGTTTCATTGATCATATTAATATAACTACATGTTACCACAATTTCAAAGGGAAAGGAGAAGATTTCTACCTCAAGTGCTATTTTAGATTATCCTTTAAGAGATTCCACAATTGCCTCAATTCTTCAACTTTGTGTTCCTTGATTGGCTCCAATATCCCCTTTGAAATCAAGAACAAAAGTTACAATCCCATTAATGATTTGTGTACTTATCTTACACTAGCATATATACACACTAATGATCATTTCTCCCCTTGTCCTATATCCATAAAGTTCTACATCTATACAAAATTTTTTATATTATAACAAATGATCTTAAATTACTACCAAAATTAATTTCAGCCCATCTAATACATTGTTCCCACATCAGTTTATAAGGTAAGCATGGAGTTGTTATGCACCAGTTTGACATCTTGTAATAATTTCCTAAAGCTTCACAAGTATTAGATGCCAACCCCCCAAAATATTCTTAGCTCCTATAAAAACATAAGGCAAAAATTAAGAAGAAAGAAAGGGGAATAGAAACAGCTAAAGGAGTAGAATCATAGCAAGGAGTTTAGGGAAGAAGATAGTGCATGCAATCTAAAACAAGAAATAATCCAAACTTACCAGGCAAGGAGAATAAATATATGGAAGAAGCTTGCCACTGCTCACCAGGAGAGTTTTGTCACTGCCGAATAGCCCCAAGGAAGAACCCCAACCCCTCCATTGCCAAGATTTGAGTTGAAAGAGAAGAAATGATAGTAGGTGGTGAAGTGCTTCACCTGCTAGGGTTTGTATCAAAGGGAGCAATGGGAAAGAGGGGAAGAGAAAGGCTAATGTGGATTTCTATTTAATTTGGTAAGTTTGTAATTTAGTCCATAAGTTTTAAAAAATTACAAATAGGTCTTTGTGAATTTTACTTATACCCTTTTAATAACTCAAGCATAACATTCTCCTCTCCTAAAAAACAAATTGGTCCTCTAAATTCACTTACCAAGTTCAAACAAGTGAGGGTACTTGGCTTTACTATCCTCTTCTTGTTCCCATGTAGCTTTACTTCAGGACGATTCTACCACCCTATATTGACCAAACTAATGACCTTCCTTCGCAGCTGATGTTCCTTTCTCTCCAATTTCCGTATAGGATGCTCTACAATAGTCATATTAGGCCGAATTGGAACAGTCAGCTCCTCTAACACATGTGTTTGGTCATAAATATATTTCCTCAACATTGAGGCATGAAATACATTATGCACTCTAGCTAAAGATGGTAGCAGTGCCAACCGATATGCAACTAGATCTACTCTATCCAATATGTCAAATGGGCCAACGAATCTAGGAGCTAACTTTTCTTTGATTCCAAATCTCATAACACTTTTCATGGGAGAAACCTTTAAAAACACATGGTCATCAAATGTAAATTCCAATTCTCTCCTCGTCTAGTCTACATATCTCTTTTGCCTACTTTGAGCAGTGAGTAATCTTTATCTGATCCTCCACACAATCTCTACATCTTCCTGTACTAACTAGGGTCCCAAAATATACTTCTCACCATGTTCATCCCATAACACTAGTGACTTGCATTTTCTGCCATAAAATCTCTCAAAAGGAGCCATATGGGTTGCATAACGATAGCAATTATTGTAAGCAAATTCTACGAAGTGCAAGTGTGTCTACCAATTCCTACCAAAATCCAAAATACAAGCCCTAAGCCGGTCCTCCAAAGTCTAAATTATGCTTTCTAATTGACCATCAGTTTGAGGGTGACAACCTGTACTGAAATGCAACTAAGTGCCTTCTAGATATCTCTACAAAATCATGATGTGAACCTGGTATCCCAATATGATATGATACTAATAGGAACACCATATAGTGTGATAATCTTTATAATAAAGGTCTGCCAATTTGTCCAAAGAATCTGCCTTTCTCATAGGTAGAAAATCAGCTACTTTCGTTAGTCTATCAACAATCACCTAGATTGAATCATGCCATTTAGGAGATCGTGGAAGTCTAGATACAAAGTCCATAATGATATACTCCTATTTCCACTCAGGGATTGGAATACTCTATAATTTCCCTACTAGCCTTATATGTTTCGCTTTTACTTGTTGATATACCAAGCAACGAGAGATAGAGGCAACAACATCTCTTTTCATTCTATACCACCAATATGACTTCCTTAGGAATTGGTACATCCATCTACTTCCCAGGTGAATAGCAAATTTTGAACTATGTGCTTTATTGAAAAGCTCTTGTTTCATAGGATTTGACCTTGGCATACACAATCTACCACTAAATCTCAATATGTCAATAGTAAAACATAGCCATTTTTCTTTCTTTACTCTAAGTACCCAAGTATGAAATTTCTTGTCTTGTAATTGACTAATCTTTACTTTCTAAACAAGGGCGGAACCTGCTATCATTACTGTGATATACTCCCTTTCAGTTTCATTCATTACATCCAATCTCATACCCATGATCTATTGCTAACAAGATGTTTTATTTGGGGCAAACCCCTACAATTTTACCAATAAAACTCGTCTATTGCTAACAGGTTCGAGTCCTAAATGTAAGATCCAAGGATCTTAAGTCC
>JANTFE010001064.1:10040-20103 GCA_027562315.1 Costus pulverulentus | reverse complement strand
AATCATTTTTCAAGAGAAAACCAATAAGTAGTATAAATATGATAAAGTCAAAGATGCACTATATGAAATAGTCATTAATAAGAGAGTGCAAGTGATACTCACAAAACTGTATAGATCATGCTCAATCATTGTCAGGCCATTGCAGCTGGGTCCTAAGATGTGTCTTTTGAAAATTTTCTACAAAATTTAAGGTACATAAGGCTCAGATCAAAAATAGTCTCAAAAATAATAATGATGAAAATAATTCTCTCAAGGGAGAATCAGAGATATCGCCGGAGTTTTGATGAGGATGACGGTGGAAAAAGCTGATGTAGAGGTGGAATAGATGCTAGCTGAAAAGCTACTAGCAATGATGTGCTCGTGCCGACAGTAAAGTGAGTAATCTCCAGTGGCCTGCTGAAGACTACAGTCTTGGAGGTGAGATCGTCGGCCTGTGGTGCAAGAGATAGCACTGCAAAAATAGAAAATTAGTCACAAATGAATATTCTACTGTAAAAATAAAATAAATGGAATAAGAGGCAGTAGAAGAAGTAAGAATCTGTAGATGGTATAATCCAGTGTCGACGGCTGGATACAGTGATGTCAGAGGCAAATGCAGTGGTGGTTTAGAGGTGGAAGACAATTGCTCTTGAAGATTTCTGAATCTGGATGCAAAATAAGCAATAACTGGTAGAAAGCAAACTATGCAGTTTTTGAATTTTTTATGAAAAGTTGCCATACCCTAGAATAAAATTTAATGATCCAAATAGAAAATAGACAAAACTATGAAGTAGAATAAAACTTGATCTTTCCAGGTATGTAAAAAATAAAGGATCAAAATCTGTCAAGAATTCAAGGTATCAGCAGAAAGAAGGCTACTCAGAATAAACTGCACAAACTGCACAAAAGTTAATCAAATTCGATAAGTTGGCATATGTTTCAGAAAGATCCATGGATTTTTAAATTCAGCAAAAATATCCAATAAATAGACAAAGATGAGTACTTCCATGTTGTGCCAAAAATTAAAAATTTTCGCAACCTAGTTTCTTAAAATTGCAGCGAGAAAACACCTAGGCAAATAAGCAGACTGCAGTTTTAAAATATGATACCGTGCTATCCCTTACGGTAGTGCCGTAATTTCACAAAATTTTAGAAACGAAAACCCTCAAGATTACGGCACGTGAAGTCGAAAACGGTCAGAACATACGGTACCGTAAAGAGAATACGGTACCGCCATAAAATCCATAAAACTCTCGGGAGAAGAAATCAACACAGATTATGGGCGTGAAATATATTACGGCAGTGCCGTATTTTGCGCAAAAATTTGCTTTCCCTGCAAAAATAAAAGAAAAATTAATTCTAAAAATAAACTAAAATAAAAGAAACTAAACTAAGATAGAGTGCTTGGGTTGCCTCCCAAGAAGCGCTAATTTTAGGTCCATAGCTTGACCAAAACTCAATGTCATGGTGAAGCAGGTGAATCAGTTCCAAAGTAAAGAGCAAATAATTTTCTGCATTTCCTTTGTCCTAAAAGTTTAGCCACTAATCCAAAAATCCAGAAATTCATATAAATCACAATCAAAGTGGCTTTCTTAAATATGTAGAAATTAAAATCATACTTCTCAAATCCACTCAAAGAAATCTTTATGATCTTCCTATGTTTATCTAAAAGCAAAATCATGAGTCCTTTCTTCAGATTAATATTTTCAATAGCAATAGAAGTAGGACTTTGATCAAAATAATCAAGCATTGGATCATCATAATAATGTTTATGTCTTTCATTAGATTCCTCAATAAAACATAATTTTTCAAATAAACCACAAGATTTAACAGTAGACATGGGCAACATATCAACATGGTGAGATTCATCAATTTTCACAGTATTCAAATCATCTACAGATTCTTCATGCACTTCATCAAACAATTTATCAATTTGAAAATCATCATTAAAGTCAAGATGAGACTCTTCAAAATTAATTTTCTCATGCTTCCCCACAAATAATTCATCATCAGAAGAGTCAAAATCAGAATCATATGAAAAAGAAGTAATAGAATCAGAGTTAACCACAAGAGATTTATCATTAATTTCAACAATATCACCAAAATCACAGTGGGGGTTCATCAATGTCTATAATTTTCAAAACTTCATCATGCTCATCAGATTCAACCATATATAAATTTACATCAAAATCAGAATTATCATCAAAAGAAGAGTTTTCAATTTCAATTTTCTCAACCTTTTCCTCAAATAAATTATCAGGTAAATCAATATCAAAATTATCAAGATCAGAATGAGAATTATTAATATTCACATAAGGCTCAATCTCAAAACAATCATGATCACAGGGGGAGTTTTCTAAATCAAGTTTTTCAGTATCAAACTCAAATAAACATGTTTTTTGTGCTTTATGCGTTTCTAGCAATTCAATATGTGCAATCATGTCATCCAACCTAGAATTGATTCGTTTAATGGTCTTATCCAAGTCATCATTCTGTTTTGCTTGGGTACTCATGAACTTTTCAGACATTATCTCTAAGCTAGATTTTTTAGTATCCTCAATGCATGGCACATAAAACATGATCAGAGAAATCATCATAAAAAGAAGTTTGATTTTCCCAACTAGAATAATAATGATCATCTTTACAACATGAAGAATTGTGATTTGCATGATTTCTAAACTGACATTCATAAGTAAAATGATCAGAAGACTTACAAATATAATAAAAACAAGGTTGTAATTTCGCTATTTCTGCAATAGAGAGTCCTGAATAATCTTTATGCTCACCATGTTGCATGTATCCCTTACCTTTTTCAGAAGCCCATGAATTATGATAAAAAGACATATTTACCAAACCTTTCAAGAACAGATAATCCAACACCACTCAATCAAAAAGATTTTTTTTTCCGAATATCTAACAAAAATAGAAAATAAAAAACACAAGTAAATTCACAAATTTCAGAAATTCTCAGTTATGTCACAACTGTGAAAATCCAAAACCTGCAAAAAGAAAAAAACAAAGTTAAATCTAAAACAAATAAAACCTAGTCTAGCAGTACTAACAACTATTTTGATATTAACAAAACTAAGATCCCCGGCAACAGCGCCAAAAACTTGATAGGATCCTGCAAGTGCACGGAATTATCGAAGTAATAAAAATATTTATCCACAGAGACCTTTTGGTTAATTACCAAAAAATTATTTTCTCGCTAGCTATGCAAGCCAAATATGATGAAAGTAAACTATGCAGAGAATATGCTAAGGAGATAATCAGAGAGATAAACATGGGACTAGGGTTTCATCCACCTTAATTGCAATGATAAGATATAAATAAAGGTTCGTCATTCAAATCTTTCTACGATAAAGACCTAATTTACTTCATAAGGGGATTATCTCACTTTCGTGCATACAATCATGCAGGAACCAATCCTCGCTTTCGTGCAAGATCTGTCCCAATGCTAAAGATAAGTAAATCATCAATCAAAGAACTCAAGATCACTTTCGTGTATCCGAATTCTAGGTTGATAATCTCTAGTGGAATCTCAAGGATCACTTTCGTGCATCCGAGCCTCAACACTAGTTTTACTCATGGATCTCTAACGTTTCGATCCTCACTTTCGTGCAAGATCTCCACGTTTGATTAATAGACTCAATCCATAGATTCATATTACTATCATGGCAATTAATCTACTAGAACAGATCAAATTAGATCTAACCTAAGGAAGGGATCCTAACATGCAATTCTAGGGTTCCAAGTTCTCAAGCAATTACCTTTCAGTCAATAGCGAAAACTCTAAAAACATGATTAATAACATAGATCTATAGAGAGTCTAAGAACAATCCATCACAAAAGTAAAATTATCACAACGAAGATTATCATGACGAAAGAAAAGAGTTATCTAATCATTTAAAAATCAAAGGGATTACACCCCATGTCCCAAAACAGTATTAAGCTTGCATGAAGGAGGAGATACAATAAATCATAGTTTTAGAGTGATCAGAAAATAAAAATAAAGGAGAAACAACGTTACAACACGGCTGTAAAATCCTTTACAGCCGTAATTTGCTTCGATGAACAGCGCTGTCACCGCTGTTTTGTTGATTCCTCCTCCGATCGGACTCCAAATGCTCTAAAACTTCTGTGGTGTCTTCCTTTCCTCTAGGCAAAGCTTCTACATGAAAATCATAGCCTAAGGTGCCCTCTACACCTCTCGGCGTGAGGCCAAACCCTAGCCACCTCTCTATTGATTGCTTTCTCGATACTTGATAAAAGTTCCTCCTTTCACTTCATACGCTTTCCCCTCTTAAAGATGAGTCCGCAGCAAATTTTGGATCCTAATTTGGAGTTCTGGATCAAAAGTTATGGCCCGAACAAATTTCGGCCGCTTAAAAATCTCGTTTTTGACTGGGAATTACGACTGTGTAATAGTTCACGGCACTGCCGTAAAATAGCTTGTGTGTTCTGTTCTAGAAACGATGGGAAATATGGTACAATAAAATGCTTTATGGCACTACCATAATTTCAGTCGAGTTCTCTAATCTGAGGTCTTCACAAAATACGGCACCGTAAACTCCTTTACGGCGGTGCTGTAAAATCGGTTGATCACCCTGGTCTAAAGCGCTGGAAAATATGGCCGTGTAATTCCTTACGGTGGTGCCGTAATTTTGACAAAATCTTCTGTTCGGAAAATCACCAAAATACGGTCGTGTTCTTGATAATACAGTAGCCGCGAAAATACGGTACCGTAAAATGCTTTACGACACTGCCGTATTTTGGTAGGTTGCTCCGTTTTGCGTGAAATTTGTCATGTATCTTCTTCTTGATGATGGTAACTCTTTCATGTATTTGATTTTGCCTAAAAATGCCCAAAATAGTGCCTTTTTGCTTGAAAATTATGAAAAACCAAAATAGAAGTAGACTTTGCAATATTTGATGAATTCAGCATAAAAACAAGCAAAAGATCTTCAATTTAGCATGAGTAGATACCTAGAATGATACAAAATATACTATATATTTTGGTGTCATCACCTGCATGCCGCTCTTTCTTTTGTTTTGTAAATTTGAAGATTAAGGATAGTGGCGGCATTGGCGCATCCACCTTGCTTGGAGCAACTTGAAGGTGGCGGCATCAAAGAGGGTTTGGCCGAACCTCATGGAGTGCATCTAGGTTTTCCTAGAAGTGCTTTCAGGGTTTGAGAGCTATCCCTTGGATTGGAGGACCATGAAGCCATGCATGGAGAAAGTTCATAGTGCCGGCTAGGTTAGGTCTAGTCTTCGGGGCTTGTCACCTAGGTCAAGCATTGAACCCTAAGCTTGAAGTGACTCAGGTGGCACGAGTTTCCATGAAATAGTTAATAGAGTTTAGTTGTTAGTTGCTTTTGTATTTGAATATTGCTAAGTGTTTAGCTAGTTGAGACAGTTGTACACCTTTTCAGATATTAGTTTTTGTCACTCTTAGATTTGATTTAATAAAAAAAAAAATGTTTTCTTCCGCACTTTTTGGATTTAGATTAATTATCTTGAATTGCTTAAAGAGGTCTAACAAATCTCCTCTTGATGATTAGAATTTGTCTATGCACTCAGTTTGCTTGAAAATTCATCAAAATGATGCCTTTTTGCCTGAAACTAATCAAAAATTAGAAAAGGTGTAGACTCCGAAATATTTGACAAATATGGCATAAAAATAAGCAAAAGAGAATGAAGATGAGTCAAAAAGACTAATCAATCAATACAAAATATACTATGACCTTTTGAGTCATCACTAACCAAATATGGGATTTGATTGAGCCACCAGAAGTGGTAAAACCCATATGTTATAAATGAGTCTTCCAGAATAAGACTAACATGAAGATAACATAGCTTACCTATAAAGGCAAACTAGTTACCAAAGGTTTCAAACAAGTCCATGGTATGGACTATGATGAAACTTTCTTACTAGTTACCATAATTAAGTCTATTTGGATCTTACTTGCAATAGCTACATTCTATAACTATGAGATTTGACAAATGGATGTTAAAACTACATTACTTAATAGATTTCTAAAGGAGAATGTATATATGACTCAATCAGAAGGTTTTATCCATCCTATAGGTGCTCATAAAATATGCAAGCTTAAAGGTCCATTTATGGACTAAAGCAAGCCTTTAAAGTTGAAATGCTCATTTTGATTAAGCAATCAAAGACTATAGCTTTATCAAGAACAAAAATGATACTTGTGTTTATAAAAGAATCAGTGGGAGCATTGTTATTCCTTGTCCTCTATGTGGACGATATCCCCTTCTCATTGGAAATAATATCACAACTCTTCTTGCAATGAAGACATGAGGTGAAAAGTGTTTTGAATTAAAGGATTTAGGGGATGCCACCTATATTTTAGGTGTGACAATCTACAAAGACAAATCCAAGAAACACATCGCCCTTAGTCAAGGTACCTATATCCCAAAGATTCTAGAGAGATTCAACTTGGATAAATCTAAGAAAGGATATTTTCTAGAAAGACATGGTCTAGTTTTCTCTAAGAGCTACTGTCCTTTGACATAAGCTGGTAGAGATAATATGAGTAGAGTGTCCTATGCCTCGGTAGTAGGTTTAATCATATATGTAACCTTGTGCACTAGACACAATATGGCATATGCTATGAGCATATCTAGTAGATTCAAATTAGATCCAAGTGCATAGCACTGGATGATAGTAAAGGCAATCCTGAAGTACCTAAGTAACACTAAGGTGTTGCTTTTGGCCTATAGAGGACAAGAAGAACTTAGAAAACAAGGGTACACTGATGCTTTGTTTCAATTTGATCCTAATGACTACCAATCATAATCTAGGTATGTTTTATACATGAATAGAGGTGTTGTTAGAAGGAAGAGCTTCAAGCAATCCACTGTTACAAACTCTATAACAAAAGCCAAGTATATAACAACTTATGAGGTAACCAAAGAAGTTGTTTCGATAATTAAGTTCATTACTGAACTTGAAGTGGTTCCAAGTGCTTTAGGCTCAATACCATTGTTTTGTGACAACACAAGAGCCATCGCACAAGATAACTAACCAAGGTCTCACTAGTGGTCCAAACATATACACTAGTGTTATCACCTAATTAGGGAGATCATTAATAAAGGTGAGATATATGCACACAAGATCCACATAGACAGCAATTTGGTAGACAGACAAATAAAGCCCCTAGCATAGTAGAAGCTTGATGGTTATACTAGAGACATGGAACTGAGATACCTTAGTTGTAATTAGTCTTAGTTCAAGTGAGAGATTATTGATATATATACTATGAAGACCCATTGTGATAGTCTAAGACATGTATTTAGTACTATGATCTGTTTTAATAAAGGCATTGTCATTATTATATTCTTGTTATATCTGTGTATTATATAGGATTACATGATGATGTCCCTAAAGATTGACCTATGTCTTTCTCAGAGTATCCTAATAAAGTACCTTAGTGGATAAGAGACAACTATGATACATGTGAGACTAGTGTGTGAGCTAGTGTAGTGCCATGATAATAAAATAATAAATTCACAAAATTATTAAAAAGTTACTCATAATGTGCATTCACACCAATGACACTAGAGACTTTTATAACCTTAGACAATGGTGCCAAAGACTTGAACACGTATTCCACAAGTGCATAGATGTGTCAAAGTAAAAAAAATATTTATCCCATAGAGACTATGAAATTAAGTACCAATTTGACTGTGGTTGTATAATCTAGGCTAATCAATTTATATTGAAGTAGTGAATTGAGAGCAATTAATGTAAACTATCAAATGTGAGGGAAGTTCGGGTACAGGGTTTCCCATAATAATTTTCCTAAAGTAAAATCATATTATGTGTTAAATTATTTAAGGTTCTTAAAAGGAAATCTATTTCAAATTTATAAGATGTCCCATTTTAGTAGCTTATCCTAATGTTTAATTAGTCCAATAACCATTTATCACTTTGATTATCAATCCTAATTAACTTCATTAAGTATAATATAGATTATTTCATCCCTAATGTAACCTAGCTACTTTCGTAGTCTAAGTTATATGGTTAATTGTAGGGTTCCAAAAGTAAAAGTCACCTAGAAGTCACCTTTCTAAATTAATTTAAATTAAAGGATCTAAATTACTACATATAAATTAAGTTCCACTAATTAAAGTCTATAATGTAGATACTTTCATAGTCTAATCCTTATAGGTTTAACTAATGAGTTCCAAGTTTAAGAGTCATCTTTCAGTCCTTGTCCCAACCCTCATAATATGCAATAATTTAAATTCAATTAATTAAAAGCAATAATAATCATCCACAATCACCTGTAACAAACTCAAATACAATAGACTTTATGCTATATATGAATTATAAAAGGAAAAATTAGTGGGTTACTCCCCGTAGCCCAAAAACATGTTTAAGCTATAGTAAACATCATGAAATCCATCTTAAACTCAAGTAAAAATATAAAATGAGTTTGGAAAAGAGTAAAATTGCTTTGTATAAATAAGTATACAAGGGGTCAAGCCAATATGCACAATTATATTATCTCCTCTCTCTCTCTCTAGCTGATGCCCTCTCTCCTTCTGCTCCTTATGCTACCACCCTCCTCCCTCTTGGCATGAATTCCAAGGTGTGGATCCTTGCTTCTGAGGCCAGCACCAAGCGTGCAGTAATGTGATCTTCAAGGGGTCATTGTGTGAATAATAGTAGAGGGCGAATACTTGAGCGCCTACAACTTGTCAGCTAACAACATCAAAAACACTTCAAAGGTATGTTTCCTATCATGCCTTTAGCTCTTCTTGCATCGATCATCTTGGGTAGGGAAAATTGATTTTAAACAATTTTTCTACTACATATAGTTTATGTAAAAATTTTATTTACCTACGATTTTCCCCAACACCATTTTCCATCTTGGGAGCTAGCTTAAGTGAAGTAAGCTTGTGAGTTAGCTTAGGAACTTCCCATACACACAAGTAAATGCAAAAATGAGATGGCACGAGCTAACCTATCATGATGCATGAATTACATTAGATGTTTAGAGTGGGTGCATACATGAATTACAGTGTACAAATCTACCATATTTGGAAACTATATGATGTATGTATATTTGGAAACTATCTTCTCGAATTGTGGCTTTTGCCATGATTAGGTACAACATGGAGTCAAGCGGAGTCATGTTGATGCCAACTAGAGCTGCAATGAAGTATAGTAGTGCAGCCTGTTAGGGAATACCGGGTGTAATTTAAAATTTTGCAGTCTCAGGACGCAGTGGAAGAATCATTACACCCGAAACATATTCCGGTCCCAAGGATCCATGCGAGAGAGAAGACACAAGGATGTGTTAGAGATGTACCTCTTTTGATTGTCTAGTTGCCGAAGCCATGTTGAAGGCGCCCAAGTGTTCGCCCTCTACAAGTATCCACGCATCGACTCCTTGATCGTTGCTCCCTTCCACGCTTGGTGCTAGCCTCGGGAGGAGAATCAATCCTTAGGGTTCCTACACTTCTCTTGCGCCACCTCCAAGATGAAAACGCCAAGAAGAGATGAGGAAGAAGATGATGCGCTAAGTACTTCCTTGTTCTTCTATGCATGCGCCACCTTCAAGCAAGGTGCGCCTATGGCCAAGGAACGGAGAGGGCTTGTGGCAAGGAGACGCCACCAAACACTAAGAGTCCTTGCGCCAGAAGAGAGTGAGAAGAAGAAGAACTTGCGGCTATGGAAGAAGATTGCACTCCTTGATGAAGAAGGAGAGCTCCAAGCTCTCAAGTTGTCGCCACCTTAAGCCTCCACGCCTCCTTGTGTATGAGACCTCACGTCTTCAAAGAAGGGAAACCAAGAGGGGGCAACAAGGGGTCCTATAAATAGGACTAGAGGCGGTTTGGGCAAGGGCTAGGATCATGCCAAGTGTATGGCTAGGATGAGGTGCCTTGAGGCAAGGAAAGTCTCCAAGACTTTACCATAAACCTCATTCAACCAATCCATAAGTGTCCAAGCACTATATCAGCCCAAGACATGCCTCAAATGCATTCTTACCATCAAAGGAGAAGAGGCTAGGCGCAACATGCAAGAGGAATTCGGCTAGGGTGGTGTCTT
>JANTFE010010552.1:54783-69652 GCA_027562315.1 Costus pulverulentus | reverse complement strand
AAAAAAAAAAAGGGAAGAGTAAGAAATTTTGTGTGGAAAAAGATCTTGCAAACCCAATTCCTGTAAACAAAAGCATAATAGATTTAAATTGATATTGAGTGAAATCATGAGATTGAAAATTCTATTTATTATACAAGTTACAAAGTTTTATTTGATTGAGTAGTAGAGCTAGAGGATTGAGTTCTAAGAATGATATGTTTATTTAAAGTTTTGTGAATCAATTGATAGAATTTTTCATTGATAGGTTGTATTTTAGAAATTTATTGAGCATGAAAAGGTAATTCTTTTAATCAAATTTTGATTTCAAATTTTGATTTTTGCTTGAGGACAAGCAAAATTTGACCCTTATGTGTTTGATGACACCAAAATATGTAGTATATTTTGCTTCATTTTAGATACCTTTTCATGCTAAATTGAGGGATTTTTTACTTATTTTTATGTTGAATCCATCAAATATTGCAAAGTCTACTTCTATTTTGGTTTTTCACGTTTTTCAGGGGAAAAAGGCACTATTTAAGGAATTTTCAAGCAAAATCAAATATATGGAAGAGTTCTCATCATCAAGGAGAAGTCACCCAAGAAATTTCACGTAAATCGAGGCAGAAGACCAAAATACGGTAGTCTCGTATTTATAATACGGTACCATATTTTTTGCGGCTACCGTATTATCGAGAGCACGGCCGTATTTTAGTGATTTTCCAAATAGAGACCTTTGCCGAAATTATGGCACTGCCGTAACCCATTTTATGGGTCGTATTTTGGAACGTTTTCAGAATAGAAAGTTTCCCTGAAATTACGGAACTGCCATAAATAATTACACGGGCCGTATTTTCCAGACGTATCCGACCAGAGAGTTCAGCCGATTTTATGGCACTGCCGTAAACCATATTACGGTGCCGTATTTTCCAGCACTTTCAGAACAGAACATGCGAGGGATTTTACGGCAGTATCGTAAGATATTACACTGTCGTATTTCTGGTTTTGAACGCGACTCCCAGGTCAATTTTGACGCCTGAATTTTACGGAGATTATTGCGGTCAATCCAAAGTTTAAAACAAAAGACTGAAAAAAGGAAAAGGAGAGCTGGGAAGGAGACGATTGTGAAGACGCCAAAGGCCCCAAATTTCGTTAACTATCGAGGGAGAAATCAACGGACACGCCGCCGCCTAGGGTTTTGCCGCCACGATCAATCTAGAGCACTTCCGGCCGTGATTTTCATACTGAAGCTTCGGCTGGTGAAGGAGACAACGTGCCTGAAGTTTCAGAACGAAATGAGATCGATTCGAGGAGAAATCAAAGGAAGAAGCTCGCGCCACACTGTTCACGACTTCTCTTGCAAATTACGGCTGTGAAATACTTCACAGTCGTGCTGTATTTTCTAAAAAACTCCTTCTTTTAATGATTTTTGATTTTCTAAAATTATGGAATTTTGTAATCTCTTCATCATGGTAGCTTAAACTTATTTTGGGACATTGGGGAGTAATCCCCTTAGATTTTCTTAATGACTAGAACTCTTTTTATTTCATCATGATAATTCTACTTTGATACTTTTACCTATGAGATTACTGCTCTAAGATTCTCCTTAGTTTATTTCTTGTCATCATGAATAGAATTCTTATATTAAGGACCGAAAGGTGATATGTTTGAGAATTGGAACCCTAAAATTGACTAATTGGAACTCACCGTAAGAAATTAGGTTAAGTTCTTGTTTTGTTATTTTAGATGAGTAATTGCCTTGATGATGATTAATGATCTTAGGATCGAATTATTATGTCAAACGTGGAGATCTTGCACGAAAGTGAGGATCGGAACGTTGGAGAACCATAGGTAAAATGTGTGTTAAGTCTCAGATGCACGAAAGTGATCCTTGAGATTCCACTCGAGGCAATCAACCTAGAATTAGGATGCACGAAAGTGATTCTTGAGTTCTTCGTTTGATGGTTTACCTATCTTTAGCTTGGGATGAATCTTGCGCGAAAGCGAGGATTTATTCTTGCATGGTTATCTGCACAAAAGTGAGATAATCCCTTTTTAGGTAAATTATGCCTTTATCATTTTAGGATTTAATTGATAAATTCTTTATTTCTTATCTAGTCTTGAAAATCAAAGTGGATGAAACCCTAGTCCCAATTTCTCTCTGATAGTGATTTTCCGTGTGCCTTCGATTCTTGCTTTGCTATTATTCGATTGCCTAGTGAGTAAGAAAATCAATTATTCAGTACTTGACAGCACTAGTCTCTCTGTGGGATCGATATTTATTTTATTACTTCCAGTATCCGTGCACTTACGGACACTACGAGTTAGGGACAATAAGTTTTTGGAGCCGTATCAGGGGGTGACAGTTCCCTATTCGCCAAACAAGTTTTCGCTGCGACACCTTAGATTAGTCTACCTGCTCGTATTTAAAAGTGTGTCCTTTCGGATAGCATCAATACTCGAGTTCTCGTGTTGATCGGGAAGTCTTATGATCGAGTTATTGGATAACTCGAATCTATTTAGGAAAATTCATCAATGCCAATGAGCCTGATGAGATGGAAGAATGTTATTGGAGCCAAACTTCATTTTTGGTAGGTTGACCCATATTTGACCATGGTTGGTCAAATTTGGATTAGGGTTGCATTGGATTGGATCCAAAAGCTTAATCAACCCATGTAATGAAGTTTGGGCTTGCTTATTACCCAATGAGGCTCAAGGGTATAATGGGGAGAAACATGAACCCATTGGCGCCTAAGGGCGTAATGGGGTGATGTTGGCGCCTATGGCTTCATTTGGAAGTCTTTGGCGCCTTGCCTATCATGCTTAGATAGAAAGCTTGCCTCTATGGCAAGGCTTGAGGCAACTAAGGCATGATGGATTTACATGGTAAGTCCTAGGTGATCAGAGAAAGTTTATGGTAAACTCTTGGAGAGTTACCTAAACCCAAAATTCTAATTGCTTCCTCACATTAACCCTAGCCTCCCCTCTTACTTGGATTTGCGCCCACACCCCCTCTTGCCTTGCCGCCTCTTGCTTCCATAAAATAGAAGCATGCATGAGCCCCATGATAAACAATTAATTGGCGTGAGCAAGGCTTCAAGGGGCGAGAGCAAGGAGAGGGCGGTGCATCCTTCTTCCATCAAGCCGCAAGCAACCTACATCCCTTCCTCTTGCCACAAGGTGATCTTGTGCTTGGCGGCATCTCTTTCCTTCTCCTTCTTCATTGGCGTTTGAACCTTGGAGGTGGCGCAAGCTTGGAAGAAGGAACCCTAAGGCATGGATCTTCTTCCCGAGGCTAGCACCGGGCGAGGAAGAAGAGAGCTCCAGGCATGCGTGTGTGTGAGACTGCAGAGGGCGCACGCTTGGGCGCCTACCTCGACATCGGCATCGCCTTGCTCTAGGTATTTTCTATCTCATCGTGTCAACCCCCTCGCATGAGATCTTCACTGGGTTTTTGGGACTGGCCTGTTTCGAGGACATTATTCCGTTGTGCAATGTAATCTGCAATGTTTATGCCAAAAATTTATAAAATTTCCCCGGTGTTTCCCAACAGTGGTATCAGAGCAACTTGCGAGCCTCGAACGATGTTCTTTCATGCTTTTCGATGCTCACATTCCATATTTCAATTTTCGCAAATTGCATATATGTATGACGCATGATTTTCTTTAAGTAGAAAAATTATAGTTTCTTGCTCCTATTCTCTTTTCAATCTCTTTTGGATTTTTGGTTTATTTTTCTTGATTGTTTTAAGAACAAAGGCGCACGTAGTTTTGTCAAGTAGGACGGGCATTGTGTCTTCAGATTGGCTGAGTCTCTTGATCTGACAAAATTGTCAGCCGATAAGATCTATGAAATCATCATGGAAAGTTAATCGCAAATAACCAAAAGATTTGTGAGAAGAAGATGAGGAAAGGAGACTTGTTGTATGAAAAAGAAAATTTTCAGATTTTATGTTTTTCATGAGCATGTAGAATTGCATGAGTAAGTACATTGATTGTGCATGATGTTGTGATCATTAGTCAAGCCCCTTTGCATTCCTGTGATGTATCCTTGTGAGATCTGCATGCCGCTTTTCTTTTACTTTTGTAAACTAAAAGGAAGATTAGGGTGGCGCATATCCCTTGGAGCATTGGCGCATGCTTGTTTGGTTGCGCCTCCTTGCTTCATTACGCAACAAGCATCAAAGGTGGCGCAAGCTTGCTTGATGGCACAAGAATAGCATGGCCGAGCCTTAGGGCTTGTGAGCTAGCTTTCTTGGCCCTTGCAAGCTGGCGGTTCACCCTTGGAGGACCTTGAAGCCAACCTTGATGATCATCTCTAGAGGTCGGCTATGTTAGGTCTTATCTTTGGGGCTTGAATCCAATGTCAAGAGTTGAACCCCTATTGGCTGAAAGAAGTCAGTGGGAGGAAGTTTGACATTGACGAGGTCCAAGTGCAACCACAAGACAAGGAGATGGAACCTGAGCCACCTACACCGGTTGCTAGGCAACCTGAGGCTCTGACATAGGTCCCACGTAGGTTTGGGAGGATTCATCATGTACCTGAGAGGTGTGGGTCGCTGCCGACCCAATACGATGGGATCTTCATCATTGAGGATGAGCCCAGGACTTATGATTAGGCAGTCAGTGGACCGGACTCCGAGAGATAGCTTGAGGCCATGCGATCCGATATGGATTCCATGTCAGCTAACCAAGTCTGGGATTTAGTTGAGCTGCCTAATGGGGTAAAACCCATAGGGTGTAAATGGGTCTTCAAGAGGAAGACCGACATGGATGGCAACATAGTTACCTATAAAGGTAAATTTGTGGCTAAAGGATTTAGACAAGTCCATGGGGTGGACTATGATGAAACCTTTTCTCTAGTTACCATGATCAAATCCATTCGGATACTGCTTGCTATAGCTGCATATCATGATTATGAGATATGGCAGATGGATGTTAAGACAACGTTCCATAATGGGAAACTGACAGAGGATGTGTATATGACGCAGCTTGATGGGTTCATCCATCCTACAGATGCCAAAAAAGTCTGTAGGCAAAAGAAATCCATCTATGGATTAAAGCAAGCATCTCGAAGTTGGAATCTTCGATTTGATGAAGCTGTAAGAGATTATGGCTTTATCAAAATCGAAGATGACGCCTGTGTATACAGAAAATTCAGTGGGAGCTTGGTGACTTTTTTGGTCTTGTATGTCGATGACATACTGCTTATCGGAAACGACATCCCTAGTCTTCAATCTGTGAAGACATAGTTGGGGAAGTGTTTCAAGATGAAAGACTTAGGGGAGGCCGCATATATCTTAGGCATGAAAATCTACCGAGATAGATCCAAGAGGCTCTTCGCCCTTAGCCAAGTACCTACATTGATAAGGTCCTAGAAAGGTTATATATGGAGCAATCCAAGAGAGGATACCTTGCAATAAGACATGGCCTTACTCTCTCAAAGAGCCAGTGTCCAACCACACAGGCTGAGAGGGATGAAATGAGTCGAGTTCCCTACTTTTTGGCGGTAGGATCGATCATGTATGCAATGTTGTGTACCAGACTAGATGTGGCTTATGTTGTGAGCATAGCTAGCCGATACCAATCCAATCCAGGTTTGCAGCACTAGGTGGTTGTGAAGAACATCCTCAAGTATCTGAGAATAACTAAGGATCTGTTCTTGGTCTACGGTGGACAGGACCGGCTATGTGTTCAAGTTGAATGGAGGCGCTGTATGCTGGAAGAGCTTCAAGCAATCCACTATAGCAGATTCTACAACCGAGGATGAGTATGTGGTCTCTTTAGAGGCAGCCAAATAAGCTGTTTGGATAAGGAAGTTCATTTCTGAACTTCAGGTGGTTCCAAGTGCAGTAGATCCCATTGAGCTCTACTGTGATAACAATGGGTAATTGCACAAGCTAAGGAACCACGGTCTCATCAAAGATCTAAACACATACTCAGGAGATTTCACCTGATTAGAGAGATCATTGACTAGGGTAATGTCAAGATTAGTAGAGTTGACACAGAGAACAATCTAGCAGATCCACTAACCAAGGCTTTGGTGCAGCAGAAGCATGATGGTCATGCTAGGGACATGGGGTTGAGAATCCTCGACCTCTAGGTCTAAGTACAAGTGGGAGATTGTTGGAGTATAAGCCCTTGGACCTAGTTTTGGTCCATCTATGTACTGCTTAACACTGATATTTATATATATCATTCTGGCATTGTCATTATCAATGTTTGTCTACATCTGCGATTGTGTACATATATGATAATGTCCCTGGAGATAGATTAGATCTGTGCTCAAATGATTGTCCCTAGTCAATGTACCTGAGTGGATATGGGACAACTCTAGTACTTGTAATACTGGTATATGGGCTGGTTAAGCACGAGTTGCTAACGCATACATATGGATATATCAGTGGTGAATGTACGTGGATGTACTGGACAGACCCGCTGTGAGGCAATGATTTGGTGTCATGAGTCATGCTCACAAGTGATAGGAGATGCATTGATCCCTTGACTTGAGGTCATTAACCATTCTATATGGTTAGGGACATGCTTTGATACAACCTAACACCTCACCGTGATTGGGAGGTAAGAACGGATGTCATTAAGCATGTCATGACCCATATGAGAAGGTCAATGGACAGACAGAGGACTTGCCGCTTCCTAAAGGAAGCATGATATACATGGAGCTCCTCTATAGTTCTATGACTGAAAGTGTATGACTATAACGAGGTGAGAACTTGATTTAGTAATAACCATGTGATTGGGTGAAAACAAGTGGTGACACACTTGTCCAATCGGATATCAGTTCGGCAAAGAGACTATAATGCATCTGTACCTAGTTACGATAATGGGGATGTCGATGTCAATATCCATTCCAATTACCTGAGTAGCAGCAATGCACTACTAGGTGCCACTCACTGCTTGTGGTGACCTTTCATCAGCACTGCCAGCATCAGAGGAACCTACAGGGTTGCTCACCTTGATACTCGAGTTATTGTGTTGATCGGGAAGCCTTATGATCGAGTTATTTGATAAATCGAATCCATTTAGGAGAATTCATCAGCGCCAATGAGCCTGATGAGTTGGAAGAATGTTATTGGAGCCAAACTTCATTTTTGGAAGGTTGACCCGTATTTGACCATGGTTGGTCAAATTTGGATTGGATCCAATAGCTTAATCAACTCATGCAATGAAGTTTGGGCTTGCTCATTACCCAATGAGGCCCAATAATAAGTTGTCATGAAGAGAGAATAGGGTTCAAGGGTATAATGGGGAGAAACATGAACCCATTGGCGCCTAAGGGCATAATGGGGTGATGTTGGCGCCTATGGCTTCATTTGGAAGTCTTTGGCGCCTTGCCCTTCATGCTTAGATAGAAAGCTTGCCTCTATGGCAAGGCTTGAGGCATCTAAGGCATGATGGATTTACATGGTAAGTCCTAGGTGATTAGAGAAAGTTTATGGTAAACTCTTGGAGAGTTACCTAAACCCAAAACCCTAATTGCTTCCTCACATTAACCCTAGCTGCCCCTCTTACTTGGATTTGCGCCCACACCCCCTCTTGCCTTGCCACCTCTTGCTTCTAAAAAATAGAAGCATGCATGAGCCCCATGATATACAATTAATTGGCGTGAGCAAGACTTCAAGTGGTGAGAGCAAGGAGAGGGTGGCGCATCCTTCTTCCATCAAGCTGCAAGCAACCTACATCCCTTCCTCTTGGCGCAAGGTGGTCTTGTGCTTGGCGGCATCTCTTCCCTTCTCCTTCTTCATTGGCGCTTGAACCTTGGAGGTGGCGTGATGACACCAAAATTTATCGTAATTTCTATGCCATTTTGTTGATGTTTTTGTGTCATATTCATAGACTTTGCTTATTTTTATACCCTTTTTTATCAATATTTATGGAATCGACACTCTTTTCCATTTTTAATGATTTTCAGGCAAAAAGGCATGTTTTTTAGTCTATTTTGAGCAATCCAAGTGCATAATTGAATTCATGACATCAAAAGTAGATCACACGTCAAATTTTAGAAGATTTGGAGCTTCAGAGCAAATTACGGCACCCCCAACATGATCTTTACGGTGCCGTAATTTGGATTTTTTTTGGGCAGAGAATTTCATTTGATTATGGCACTACCGTAAACATAGTTATGGTGTAGTATTTTGGAGTGTTTTTGATCAGAGAATCGATGGAGTTTATGGTACTACCGTAAGGAACTTTACGGTACTGTAATTCGGGTCGATTTTCCACCCGAAAGATTGTTGACATTACGGCATTGCCATAAATAACATTACGGTACCAATATGCCAGAAGATTTCAACCCGAGAACTCGCTGTCAAGGTTACGGCACTGCCGTAAGATCCATTATAGCGGTAATTACAACTCTGCTCGCGACTTTCCCGGTCAACTCGGAAATCCGATTTTTGCGGAGACGATTGCGATCGATCCAAGCCATTAAATATGTTGCTGTAAGAAGCAAAAAGGGAGCCATCGACGAGTCGTAGGGGAGCACACCAGAAACCCTAATTTTCATCCACCACACAGAGAGAAATTGCCTCACACGCCGCCGCCCTAGGTTTCACCTCCGGGAAGCGTACAGTGCATCTCCGGCCGTAAAATTTGAGTGGAAGCTACGCACAGAGGGGGAGAAGGTGCATCTGATGTTTCAACGTTATTGGAGATCAGACGGAGGAGAAATCACCAGAAAATCGAGTGCCGCCGCTGTTCGCCCAGATTACGGTCGTACCGTAATTTCTCTTTCTTCTCCGTTTCGATTTCCTTCAACATGGATTATTGTAATCTTCCCTCTATGTTAGCTTAAACTTATTTTGGGACATGGGGGAGTAATTCACTTGATTTTTAATGACTAGATGACTATATTTCATTATTTCGTTGCATTTAATCTTAGCATGATGATTTTACTTATTTGATGATCATTCTTAGACTCTCCATAGATCTATATTATTATTCATATTTAGAATTTTCGCCATTGACTGAAAAGTAATTGCTTGAGAATTTGGAACCCTAGAATTGCATGTTAGGAACCCTTTTAGGTTAGTTCTTATTTGTTTGATTCTAGTAAACTAATTGTCATGATAATAATATATATCTAGGATTGAGTCTGAGTTTTCAAACGTGGAGATCTTGTGCGAAAGCAAAGATAGGAACGTTGGAGAACCTTGAGTAAAACTAGTGTCGAGACTCGGATGCACGAAAATGATCCTTGAGATTCGACTAGAGATTATCGACTTATAACTCGAATGCACGAAAGTGATCCCTGAGTTCATAGTTTGATGATTTACTTGCCTTCAGCGTTGGGACGACTCTTGTGCAAAAGCAAAGATTTATCCCTGCATGGTTGTCTGCATGAAAGTGAGATAATCCTTTTATTAAAGTAAATTACATCTTTATCATATTGAAATTAAACTGATGAAATCTTTATTCATGTCTAGTCATAAAAATTAAAGTGAACGAAGCCCTAGTCCCAGCTCCTCTCTCTGATAATTCAGTTTTAGCGCTTTAATCCTCGATTGCTAGTTTACACTCTTTCGATTGCCTAGATAGTGAAAAATTAATTATTCGGTACTCAACAATATAGGTCTCTGTGGATCGATATTTTCTTTATTACTTCGAGTATCCATGCACTTACGGACATTACAAGTTTAGGGACAACAAGTTTCTGGAGTCGTGTCAGGGAGTGACAATTGCCCTATGTACCAATGCTTAGGTTTTGGCCGCGACACCTGAAGCAAGTCTACCTACTTGTAAGTGTGTCCTTTCAGATCACAACATGGCGCAAGCTTGGAAGAAGGAACCCAAAGGTGTGGATCTTCTTCCCGAGGCTAGCACCGGACGAGGAAGAAGAAAACTTGAGGCATTCGTGTGTGTGAGACTGCAGAGGGCGCACGCTTGGGCGTCTATCTCGACATTGGCATCGCCTTGCTCTAGGTATTTTCTATCTCATCGTGTCGACCCCCTTGCAAGAGATCTTCACTGGGTTTTTGCGACTGGCCTGTTTCAGTGATATTATTCCATTGTGCAATGTAATCTGCAATGTTCATACCAAAAATTTGTAAAATATCCCTGGGGTTTCCCAACAAGAGCCTCACAATAGGTCGATCCAGTATATCTACCACTGACATACCCATATGTTTGCGTTAGCACCTTGTGCCTAACCAGCCCATATACCAGTCTCACATGTACCATAGCTATCTCATATCCACTCAAGTACTTCACTGTGGAAAAAGTTTGAGCACAGACACAATTTGTCTCCAGGGATATTATTATGTAAGTACATATTGGTAGATGTAAACATAGCATAATTATGGCAATGCTAGAATGATATATATATATAAGATATCAATGTCAAATAGTACATAAGATAGACCATCTGGTCCTAAGGGCATATTCACCAACACATCCTGCCCTAGCGGGACGCAAGGCCATGAACAGAAGGAGGATCCCATCTCACTAAGGAAGTCGGGCAACTTCTCGATCGATTTTTGAGGATTATCAATTCGAATAAAATAGTGAGAAATAATCCTTTATAATAGGCTAGAATAAATGGTTGAAAATGTGATACTGATCTGCTCTTGTCTTTATTGTAGATGGCTTCTAACAACAACAACAATAGCAGATTGTCACTCCATTCCATCTTGGACAGGGAGAAGCTGACTGGAGTCAACTTCATGGACTAGTATCGCCACTTGAGGATAGTCCTCAAGCAGGAGAAGAAGCTGTATGTCTTAGAACAAGCACTTCCTCCTCCACCGCCATCCATAGCCCGTGCGACTGATCGGGAAGCTTTTCGTAAGTACTAGGATGACGCCCAAGATGTTGCCTACCTTATGTTGTCTGCGATGTCATCTGAGCTGCAGATGCAGCATGAGGATTAGAACATGTTTCAGATCATCACGCATCAAAAGCAACTGTTCAAATCATAGGCAAGAACAGAAAGTTTTGAAACATCCAAAGCTGTCTATTAGTGCAAGATGTCTGAAGGTGCTCCAGTGGGACCGTATGTGCTCAAGCTACTTGGGTACTTGTCGCATCTCAACAAACTGGGACACCCGATGGATCAAGACTTGGCTACGGATCTGATCCTATAGTTGCTACCTCTGAGTTATAGTGCATTCATTATCAATTTCAATATGAATAAATTTGAATGTACTCATGAGGAGCTTGCTGAAACTGCTAGAAATAACCCAGAAGGAAATGGACAAAACCAAACCAAACCCAAGTCTGTTCTTATGGTCTCTCGAGATAGTAAGAAGCAGAAAAGGGGGTAAGGGTAAGCCCAAGGCCAAAGCACTGAAGAAGGCCAAGGTGAGGATGAATAAGTGCATCAACTGTGGCTAGCAGGGCCATTGGCACAAAGACTGCAAGCATCCGCAAAGAAAGATGAAGAGAAGTGACCCTTCTTCTTTAGGTTTTGGTAATTTTATTACCAAGTCCTATATTGTCTATTTCTATACATAGGTATTCTATACCGCATGGTGATACTAATATTTGCAAAAATATTCAGGTGCTCAACAGAAATAGGAAATGGATGACAATAAAAAGACTTTGCTGGAGCACTGATGCTGCCAAGCTATTCCTTTATTTGTCATATAGAGGATTGATTAATTATTTGCAGTAAATGTAGTTGACATTATATCTATTCCTTTGGAATAGAAATTTTGGAATAAAAAGGAATATTATTATTCTTTTCATTTGCAAATCTCTTGTCATTACATTGTGCAAAGTAATAAGGTAACTAAATAACTAAAGTAAATTTAATAAGTGGTTCATATTGAATACCAATATTTTAACCTATCTATCTTTTATCAAAAACAAGAGATGCATCCAATGACTTCATCCAAATGAACTCTTGGAATCAGACTCCTTTTAGGAGATTGCCTGTCTTAACCTCTTTCGAGTCGTCAAAGATAGGCAGACACTTGTTTATTGATATAAAGTAAATGTCCTTCACCAAGTAAGGAGAAGTGGACTAAAAGGTCAAAAGAAAGGAATTCATAATTTATTAAAAATATATATAACCAGCTTATAAAAATTCTTGAGTAATCTTCAATCCAGGAAGGATGAAGAATACTTGAGCCACATATGACTATCATAATGAGTATGATGTTAGCTCATAGCTCATACCCCCTAAAGAATACCTTGGTAGGTGATTCTAGTGGGAGAATTGAAAGTCATATGTATCTCCTCTAAGGTGATGCTAAAACCTTCTTCAACACTGAACTTAATTTCATCTTAATTTCATCGTAAGTTTACTTAGGGATACAAATTCCATAGACCCACAGGAGAAAAAGTAGTTGTTGCTCATAGTGCTATTTTTCTTAGAAACGTCTTTCCATGAAAAAGGCTAGTGGGAGGAATTTGTGACTTAGACTCAGTCCTAGGTCAACCACTTAGTACCTGAGTTTAGTAGGAGCTTGGAGACTTGTTGGTACCAAGTTCAGTCCAGGTGCTAGGTACTAGATAAGGAATATAGAACACAATTAGAATCTGTAAAGAACAAAGGGGTGGTTCTTGGTCTTAAAATGGCAGGAAAAGCTTAGTGTTCACGTTTGGCAGCTTGTTCCAACCAGGCCAGAATGATATTCTTGCTATCAATGTAGCAATGCTTGAAGCTGTGGGAGCTTCAGAGAAAACTACATAAAAGCAGAGTATGTTTATGCTTTTGGGAAGCAATTTGAATAAGTGGGAGTTCTATGATGAACTTCATAAGATTCAATACAGCATACTCAAGTGCTAATACCTTGTCTTGGGGACAGAGGAAATAAAGACAAAGCAAATTTTGACATTGACATAGTGGGCCCATTGACAGCTACTTTAGCACAGCAGGAGCATGGTAGGTCGAGCCTAGGAGATGATGCTAAGGTCATGGTCCTAATGCAAGTGGGATATTGTTAGTGTTTATGCCCTAGGACCTTTAGGATGGTTCAATGGGATATGTGTATCACATCTAGTTGATAGATGAGATATCCTGGTGATGTGGGGTGGAGACATGAAATATGGGCTAACATGAAAATAAAACTATGGTCATGCAAACTAATATGCAAGTTACAACTAACGAATTTTCAAAAAATATGTTTTTGGTATTTTATGATAAAAACCAAACTAAGCATGCAAAAATACCTCAACTCCTGAACATGGATTCTAACATGCCAAAACTAAACTATAAACATGTGATCTACTATTAAGCATGCACTCATAAAGTAAAATAATTTAATCTAGGAATTGAAAACTAGAAGGAATACTTACAGAGCAACCCTTGAGAATAGAAGGATCGTCCTTCCCGATCTTCAACGGTCCTACTCTGATGGAAGGAATTGCTTCATTACAAACACACCAACACAACAAACTCACACATGCGTGAGCATCAAATAAAATTTAAAGTCCAAGTCCTTTACAATGAAGAAATCAAAAGGGGAGGTTAAGCCTCCAAGTTCCTCTTGCCTAAATAATAATAAGACTATTCTAAAGAGGGGAAGAGGAAAGCGTGCATCAACATGAGTTCATGGTGACCATGTGGTCCTTCAAATCCTTGCGGCATCTTCCTACAAGACAAAGAACAAGGTGTAGTAAGATGCTCAAACAAACAAGGTGTTATGAAAGAAGCACTATCATTAGAGGACTATAATACTTAGCTTGCTTTTGTTAGGAGGCCGAGAGTCACAAGAAGTCCTCTTGAAGAGGTTGCGCCACTAAGGATTGAAGATGATGGAGGTTCGCCACAAGAGATTAGAGAAGATGGTGATGCGCCACAAGAGCTTGAAGAAGATGAAGATGCGCCAAAGTGTATGATGAAGTCCTTTAAAGAGGAGATGCGCCACTTGTTAAGAGGAGTGTTTCTTGCGCCACAAGTTGATGGAGAGATCTTTGTAGAAGAGGTTAACGAAGGGAACCGTGGCCCTTGGGGAAGAAGTGGAGATAGGTGACACTAGCACCTCAGAGGAGAAGGGGAGAGGGAAGGGCGACACAAGCACCCATAATTCCTAGGAAACTAATCGACAATTTCATTATCCAATCATTCTAATCAACTTACATGTGATTACAAGTTTTGTAGAGCTTTTCCTCAACGTAACAAAAGATCAAAATAAGAAAGAAATTATTGTCTTCAATGCTTTGTCGAGTCAATGGCTCCTTTGATTGTGATTTGGCTTTAAAACTTCCCATATTTGAGTGTGAATGCCAATTTGCTTACTTGCTTGTCAATGCTTGGTCGAATTCTTTTTGAAACATTCCCTTTTTTGGCTTGGACAAATTTAGAATTCTCTTGGTGGCTTTGGGCGCACTCTTCCTTCCTTGGGCACCAAGAAAAGTGACAATACTTCCTTCTTTGGCCATGGATGATTTTCTCTTGATATGTGATCGACTTGAATGTTGTGCTTGCACGAATTTCTTTTGAATTCTTCCCTTAAGTGGCTTCATGAGGTGGCAAGGCTTCCATGCTCGAAGTAATAATTAAGATATCGAACCATAGAGACTTCGTTGTTAAGTACTGGTTAATTTAGTTCTCACTGGCTAAACAGATCGAGAATTATTAAATCAGCAAATCAGACGATGTAGAAGAAAATCTGAATGAGAAAAGCGGGACTGGGGGTTTATTCAACTTGATAAATATGACTAGACAAGATTAAGAATTCATCAATATACCTTTGTTATGGTCAAGATATAGTTCACTTAAGTAGGGAAGCTAACTCGCTCTCGCGCAATCAACTTGCAAAGAATTATCCCCACTCTTGTGCAAGATCGATTCGATGCTAAATAGAAGCGAACTTTGATCAAAAAGATTAAGAATCACTCTCGTGCATTCCACCTCAGTACCAAGATCTCAGGCAAAACTAAGCACTCTCGCGCCTTAGTTTCGCTAGTTTTACTCAAGGGTTTCGAACAAT
>JANTFE010010552.1:20908-44413 GCA_027562315.1 Costus pulverulentus | reverse complement strand
ACTAAAATCTAAGGTTAGAAACACAACCAATCTCTTGCGAAGGGATCTAATCCTAAATTCTAGGGTTCCAAGTTCTATAATATCATCTTCTCAGTCCATAGCATAGAACTCTAAGACATGATGGTGCATGATACTAATAACAATTAAAGGCATTAATCACTTGAGTAAAATAACCATAGCAAAGAATAAATTGATGAAAGAAAAGTTATCTAGTCATTGAAGTATCAAGAGAATTACACCCCCATGTCCCAATAGAAAATTAAGCTAGCATGGAAGAAGATTTACAACGACACATGGTTTTTGAATGATCAAAGAGAGTAAAGAGGGAGTAAGAGTTACAAAACAGGGCTGCAACTGAATTGCAACCCAAAATTTGCTTCAAAAATCGCGATGAACAATGTCACGACCAAACTTTTGATGATTTCTCCCTCGATTGGTATCCTCTTCTTCTGAAACTTCTGTGGCTTCTTCTTCTTCCCCAAGCGAAGCTTCCTTTCAAAAATCGTGGCCGGAGATGATCTGTGCAGCAAACGGCGGCGAATCCTAGCGCGGTGACGATTCTCTCAAATTCTCCCCAAATCGTAGATAAAAATTGTGTGTTTTGTTTCACATGTCTTCTCCTTTTAAAGACAAGTACGCCGCCTCTTTTGTTTCTAAATTTCGACTCCAAAATCTCCAGAAATCGAGTTTCCAATTCTGCCGTGATAAACTCGGAAATCTTGGTTTGAAATTACAGTACCGTAAGAGAAATACAGCAGTGTCATATTTTGCTCTGCGAAATCTGGGAAGAAAACACGGCACCGTATATTCTCCCATAGTAGTGCCGTATTTGTGTCAAAAGTTCTCTAGTCAGAATTGAGGAAAAATACGGTACCGTGATAAAATCCGGGAGAAATACGGTAGTGCCGTATTTTCGCTGGAAATTTTTTGTCCTCGATGGCTGAAAATCACGGTACCGTGCGTTTCTACACGGCAGTGCCATATTCTCGCTTAAGTCTTCTATTCGTAATCAGCTCAAAATACGATACCGTGAGAGTTTAGGGGGAAAATACGGTAGTGCCGTATTCTCATCTGGTTGAAGCGCTAAAACACGGTACTGTGTAGAGTTACACGACAGTGCCGTATTTTGGCTAGGATTATCTTTTTGACTTGAAATTTGATGGGGAGACTCCTCTTCATGGTTGGAACTCGTTCGTGCATTTTAATTGCTTGAAAACTGGTGATAGAATCTGCCTTTTTGCCTGAAATTGATCAAAAACCAAAGATGGTGAAGATTCCGAAGCTTTTGGCTAAAAGGGTATAAAACAAAGCAGTGGGATGAAATTATGATTCAAAAGATCACTAAATAAGCATGAAAAACACGATGAAATTTGGTGTCATCAATCGCCTTAGGTGGTTTACTGTCGAATTATGATTCAAGAGAAGGTAATCTATTTTCTAATTTGATTTGCTTAATGTTTTACGTTAAATCCTTCAACGAGGTGAAACCTTAGGTCCTGATGTTTTCTTAAACTATAATTCTCATTACGTTGCTGATTTCTAGATTTGAGAATTTAGACTTAGAGTAGTTTTTTCAATTCCTATTTTGAACTGTCTAGCTATTAATGACGCTAAAAGTCAGTACTTGACACCTAGTTCCCTTGGGATGATATTATTACTACTTCGATAGAAACTGTGCACTTGCGGTCAACCTATCAAGTTTTTGGCATCGTTGCCATGAAACCAGGCGTAGCCAATATCAACTAAACCGTAGACTTGATAGACTAGATATTTTTTTTTGTTAGTTATTTGTTTTATTCTAGTTCATTTGTTAATACTTCTTCTTTCTTTCTTCAAGCTTGTATTATTCTCTGATCTGCTAATCTTGTGTATGCCAAGAACTATTAGAATAGGAAGCTTAGTGCTAGAAGACCCAAAAATTGAAAGAACATTTTGAGCTCAAAGGAAAATCTAGGATCAAAAGCTTGAGGAACTCTATCCAAACAAATCTACAAAGGACCAGACTCGTTCGCTGAAGGACTTTGCTGCACTGAACATACAGGGCTTACACTCCAGCATTGCTTGACCGGCAGTCAAAGCAAACAATTTCGAGATAAAGCCTGCCCTGGTGCATATGGTTCAGTAGAACCAGTTCACCAGATTACCTCGCGATGACCCAAATTTACATTTGTCCATTTTTCCAGAATACTATGATACCTTGAAGATTAATGGGGTAACATCTGATGCTATATGCTTACGACTCTTTCCTTTTTCCCTCAGGGACCGCGTGCGAGCAAGGCTACAGTCCCTCCCTCAAGGCTCCATCACAACATGGGATCAGCTTTCCCATGCTTTCCTCTCCAAGTATTTTCCACCGAGCAAGGCTTCTCAGTTGAGGAACCAAATTACAAATTTCAGCCAGAGAGAAGGGGAGTCGCTTTACGAGGCATAGGACCACTATAAGGAGCTGCTGAGAATGTGCCCGTATCACGGGCTAGAAAAATGGGTATTAGTCCATACCTTTTATAATGGTCTCCTTTATAATACTTGTTTATTTGTAGATGTGGCCACAGGTGGAGCGCTAATGAATAAGAACATTGACGATGATATGAATTTGATAGAAGACAGGCTCTGAATCACTACCAGTGGACGAGTGAGAGAAACGTCTAGGTAAGAGGAGGAGGTAAGCATGTTCTCGATATGTTGAGTTCGTTAGCGACAAAGGTTGATTCTTTATCACACCAACTAACTTCAATGAATTTTCATATATCGTCTGTTAATTCTATTTCATGTGAAGTTTGTGGAAACCCAGGACACAGTGTTATTAACTGCCAGATTATGGCTCCTTCTTCTGATCTATCTTTAGAACAAGTTAATGTTGTACAATAAGATCAGAGGAACGAGAATGACCCATTTTCAGGCACACACAACCCTAATTGGAGGAATCATCCAAACTTCTCCTACTGGAACACTTAGAACCAGGCAAATCTATCGAACTTCAACAATCAGGCTCAATAGGAAAATTATAGCAATCAGTTCTCTCATCCACATTTTAGGCAACCATCGGGATTTCAGCAAAGGCAGTTCAATCAGCCTCAGAAATCCAATCTAGAGTTACTATTGGAGAATTTCATCACCACCCAGTCGAAGTGAAATGAAAGTGTTGACGAATCTATCTGGCAGTTAAATTCCAAGGTGGATTCCTTGATTTCCCATTCCAAGATACTTGAAAACCAGATTGTTCAACAAGCTTGTTCATCCTCTAGGCCATTAGGGAAGCTTCCATCTCAACTTGAGGCAAATCCAAGAGTGCATATTGGTTGTGTGTCTTTTCCTCTCAAAAATCTCTTTCTTTGATTCTTACGGATCTTTAATTTATGGCCTGGATCGTCCGCAATCGATCGCACAAAAATCGGGCTTCAAAGTTGACCGTGGAAGTCGTGCGTTAACGATAGGATTACGGCCGTGTTTATGGTTACGGCACTGCCGTAATTTCAGTCAAATTCTCTGATCGAAACTATTTGGCAATTACGGCACCTTAAAATATGTTACCGTAGTGCCGTAATTTCAACTAAAGTTTCTGGTCAAAAATCACTCTAAATTACGGCCCGTGAAAAGCCTTACGGTAGTGCCGTAATTTTCGAAAAAACTTTCTGGACGAAAAACTCCCTAAATTACGGCAGCGCTCTAATATTACGGTAGCCGTTGAAAACACAGTACCGTAATATAGATTATGGCCCTGCCGTATTTTGGTCTGTGGCTCCGATTTGCGTGAAATTTGACATGTAATCTTCTCTTGATAGTAGGGATTCATTCATGCATCTGGATTTGCTTGAAAATGCCCAAAAACAATGCCTTTTTGCCTGAAAATCATCAAAAACCAAAAAGATTACAGATTCTGCAGTATTTGATAAAAAAGGCATAGAAATAAGCAAAGAGTGTAAATATGACACAAAAATATCTATCAAATGGCATAAAATTTACTATAAATTTCGGTGTCATCAAACACATAAGGCTCAAACTTTGCTTATCCTCAAGCAAAAATCAAAAATTGATCATACGAATAGACTTTCTCATGAAGAATAAATTTCTAAAATACAATCAACAATGAAAAATTTCACCAATTGCTTCATAAGATTTTAAATAGGCATATCATCTTTTGAATTCAATCCTCAAGTTCCACAACTTAATCAAATAAAACTTTTCAACATGTATAAAAATTAGAATCTCAGTCTCATGAATTCACCTAAGTTTCAGTTCAAATCTATCATACCTTTGTTTATAGGAATACGATACTCAAAGTCTTTTTCCACTCAAAATCTTTCTTTTTCTTTTTATTCCTCTTTTTTTGGATAGCATGTACCCACATAGATACAAACTTTTTATTGGGACTTCAACTCTTGTCTTAGGTACCACTATCAATTTTGCACAGTGCCAAGTAGAGAAATCATTTTCTTTTTCTTTCTCTCTAATTTTTTTTTTCAGACTTCAACTCATATCTTCAGTACCACTGTCAATTTTACACAATGCCAAGTAGGGGAGTCATTTTCTCTTTTTGGTTCTTGGATTCTTTCTTCCCAACAAATAGTAAAATAGACTAAACATCAACTAGATTAATCAATTGACATCAATTCAAAAATTACACTCATCTGCTAATTTTATTTAACAAGTAGATTCACTTTTAAATCAAATTCTTCAAATAATATATCCACCTAAAATCTCATCATCAGTCAATGAAAAATTTCAAAAGCAGATATATGTTAAAGAAACAAATTCGATTTGATAGATCTAGTCCTAATCACAGGCATGAATTCATTCATCATCAATGGAATCATACAATCAACAATAATATCTTCAAAATATAGACTAGGCCACAAATCTACATATCAACAAAAATATACTCAATTATGATCAAAAAAATATCACAATATTATCATGTCATCAAGCATGCAAGTATGCACCTTCACAAGGTGCTCAAAAAATCAAAAATATCATCATACAACCCAATCAAAATAATCATCAATATCAAAATGTGATACAACCATATCGAATAGTCGAATCAACATCACAATGTCATATAACCATATTGAATCATCTCAAAGTCAAGTAAAGCAGAGCAATGTAGCAATAGCGGACACAACGAGTTTGGAAGAATCATCCTTCCCTACAAAATATGAAACATCAATAAGATAATGAAAAATAAATGCAAAGAAGTAAGGGAAAAAGATACTCACAAAACTCTACTCATCATCTGATCGGATCTCCTCGGTGTCCTCCTCCGCTACATCCATAGGATCAAAGGGTTGCTCTCTCTGGTAACCACCATGGTCACTTCCTCGTCTGCTATCCTCATGCCCGAAGCGGTCATAAAGAAAATTTCCCATATCTTCCATGTAAGTGCCCAAATCCTCCACATCCTGGTGGATATGGTGCATAGTGTCTTGCATTCGCCCCATGGAATTCATCATCTTCTCCATACGATGTCCCTGACGATATATCTCAGCGGAGAGTGCCTGGAATCCTGGGTCAAACACACTAGACCATCCTCCAGTAGGTCTGTGGGAAGAATCAGCAGCTGGGTGAGTAGAATCCGTAGGGCGATGAGATGGTGACTCCATACTAAAAGGATCATCTCTTCCACCCCAAGTGGGTGGTGGTGGAACTACACTCAATGGTGGTGTAAAAGCGGCCTCGGCGGTGCTCGGTGAAAGTTTCCAATTTGATCTTTCCTTCACAGTGGTCTTCTCTACGTAGGGTAATGGTAAAGTAGGGGCATTTGGTCCAAGGACCAAGCAAAAGACATCCCCCTGTCTAATTGTCATTTTCATAGCAATGCAAGACTCAAGATCAAGCCTTGCATTCCCTCGTGCTACTTCTACCCCATAGGGTTCAACATTTAGATGTAGGGCTATAGGGGTAATCAGCCCCCCTATTACAATGGCGCCCTTCTTTGCTCTAGCCACTTTGTCCATGTGTTTCATCAAAAAGAAGGCAACATCCACTACTACTCCATTAAGCATCCCCCATAGAAAGTAGAGCTCAGACTGTCGCACCATTCCATCACTGTCTCCTCTGCCAAAAATTTTGTGGGCAAGAACTCTATGAACATACTTTATACAAGAATTCATAATCATCGAAGCTCTAGCAGGAACAGTAGAAAAATGGGTCTCATGGGTAATATGATTCCAAAATACATTTTCTATAAACTCAATTGGTATTTGGGTATACACTCCAGAACCTAAATGAAAGATAGATCTGATTTCTCTCAAAGTTAACTTCCTCTCAACATTAGCTAGTCTGAATGTAACTTCTCCTTCAGCAGGTCCATTGGAAAACTCTCGTAGGTCCACATTCAAGCTACTCAAAAATTCCAAAACAAGTGGCAAATAAGTATATGGTGTCATCTCAAAAAATCTTTTAGATCTGATTTGCTCAAACATCCAAAACACATCCTCATATAATCCAAGTGCTTCCAAGGTTCTCCTATCACCATAGTTGGTATCGACCACCCTTCTCTCCACCAACTTGTTGTATCTTTCTTCTTGAATTTCATCCCTAAAGATGATGCCATAGGGATTTGGTGTTGTAGAGGATGTAGCTGGTCCTTTTCCCCTTCTCCTTGAAACTACTTGCTTAGTCTTAGGGGTCATCTCAATTTTCCACACAAGCTGCAAGCTAAGAGTGCAAAACAATATAGCAATCCGATATAATCTATCACTTTCTATCCTAGAATTTTCTCTCTAACAGAATGTCCTACGAGTAATATCAGTTAAATCATAGCTTAAAACCCAAAAAATTTTCATCAAAAATAGAATAGTGGAAAACTAGGCAGAAAATAGGGTGAAAATCTCTAGTAACGAACTGAGAGGGGTCGCCTACTCTTTAGGAAGTATTTGCAAACAAAAATCTCTCAAATCGACTAAGAAACGAGGAGAAACGAAGAAAGGGGCAAAAATTCATGCAAACTCATAAAAATGGAGAAATCGGTGAAGAGACTACCCAATCGGCGGCGAAAATCTAACGGGAAGAGTCATCAGTGTGCTTTGATGGTTGGAGAAGGTCAAAGGTCGGGGCAAAAATGAGTGAGAAAGCCCTAAAACACGGCCCAGAAAGCTCTAAAAATGGCACAGGAATTGCGTTTTAAAATTGAATTACGGCAGTGCCGTAATCTGGCGGAATTGAAAAACACGGGCCATAATGTCAAAATGGTAGTTCTGTAATTTGGTCCCAACTCTCGGGTCGAAAAACGTCCTCAATTATGGTACCGTAAAAATGATTACGGTAGTACCGTAATTTTTGAAAAACTCTCGGGTCAAAAATCTGTAGCAAATACGACACCGTAAAATTTGTTACGGCACCGCCATAATTTGCTCAAAACTCTTGGCAGAGATAACGTTCAAAATTACGGTGCCGTGAAAATGATTACGGTGGTGCCGTAAAATCAGTCACATTTTTTTTGACAAAATTCAAAAATTCAAAAATTACTTCCGTAAAAATCATTACGGTAGTGTCGTAAAAGCATAAAAACTCTCAGGAAAATTTGGTCACAAAATATGGCACGTGAAAATTCTTACGGTAGTGCCGTTATTTCTTCTCAACTTTCTGTCAGAAATAGATGGCGATTACGGTACCGTAATTGGCATTACGGTAGTGACGTAATTTCTTCTCAACTTTCTATCGGAAATAGACTGCAATTATGGTACCGTAATGTGCATTACAGTAGTGCCGTAATTTGCGTCAAAACTTGCTTTAACTACAAAAAGAAAAGAAAATTTATTTTTAAAAATAAAAGTAAAAATAAAGAGAATAAACTAAAGTTATAATGCTTGGGTTACCTCACAAGAAGCGCTAATTTAAAGGTCTTTAGCTTGACCCTTCTGCACTCGGATTTGATTTTGATTTCTTCAATTTCCACTCTGATTTTTCTTTGGGTTGAGCATCACTTTGAATCACATAAGGCTCATTCATGAAACAATGTCCAAATTTACTCAAGAATTTCTTTCCTTTATCAAACAATCTTGAGTTTCCTTTTCTTCTTCTTCTTTTCATAATTTTTTTCTCCTGAATTCCTCTATCCACATCCTCAAAAAAAATGTCAATTTCAATATTAGAGCATTCATCAAATAAATTATGAACATCAATGACAACATCATCAACTATATCTATACTACAACACGATCCAAAATATGAAAGTTTGTTCAAAGAATCAACAAGATCAAACTCAATTAAATTTTCACAGATATCAAAAGTAATTTTCCTTTCTTAACATCTATATGTGCTCCTGTTGTAGCCAAAAAGGCTCTACCAAGGATGATAGGATTTTTATGATTTTCTTCCATGTCAAGGACTACAAAATCTGCAGGTATAAAAAATTCACCTACTTTGATTGGAACATTCTCTAAAATACTAATAGGATACTTTATCGAGCTATCAGCGAGCTGTAAAGATATGGATGTTGGTTTAAGCTTTCCAATGTCCAGTTTCCTGCAAATAGACAAAGGCATTAAGCTCACACTGGCTCCTAGATCACATAAGGCTCAGTCAAAAGACATGCTTCCAATAGAACAAGGTACAGAGAAACTACCTGGATCCTTCAGTTTTGGTGGCAATTTATTTTGGATAATAGCACTACAATCCTCAGTTAAAGCCATAGTACCATAGTCCTCTATTTTTCTTTTGTTAGACAAGATCTCTTTCAAGAATTATGCATATGATGGCATTTGAGATAAAACTTCAGTAAAAGGAGTATTAATGTAAAGCTTTTTCAACACTTCAAGAATTTTGCCAAATAGTTTGTCAAATTTTGCTTACACTAACCTATGGGGAAAGGGTATAGGTGGTCTATAACGTGTAGGTAAATTAGGTTTAGAAGCATCATTCTGACATGGCTCATCACCTTTTGGTTCATCGCCCTTTTGGGGTGGCAAACTAGCTTGGGCTTGCTCATGTACATAAGATTTTTCCAACTCTAATTCATCATCATGATCCTCATTAGGCTCTTTTTCATTGTTCACAACTCTCCTTTTAGGTTCCTCTAATTGTCTCCCACTTCTAGTGATGATAGCATTACAGTGCTCCCTAGGATTCAACTCAGGTTTGTCAGGTAATTTTCCAGGGGGTCTGTAAGAACTACTAGCTTGTTGTGCTATTTGATTTTCTAAGTTTTTGTTGTAGGCTGCTAATGATCCTACTTGAGAAGCTAGTTGACTATCCATTCCCTTAAGATCTTCAATTTCTTTGTTTTGATTTTGCATGAACTGATTTTGATTAGTCATAAACTTTTCTAGCATGGACTCAATGTTTGAATTCTGATTTTAGTTTTGACTTTGATTTGGCTTTTGTTGGTTTCCTCTATTTTCAGTTTGTCCCCCTACATTGTTATTATTTTTCTAAGATAAGTTGGGGTGATTCCTCCATCCAGGGTTGTAAGTACTAAAATAGGGATCATTGTTTCTACCTTGATTAATTTCCAGCCAAGATTTCCACCTTCTTCTCCTCCTCCTCTAGCTGAAGCCCATGCCTCTTCATGCCCTTCAGTTGCAAGGAGATGTCAGCTATCCATCCAAGGAGAAGCTGAGCCAAGCCGAACTCATCATGAAGAAACTTCTCCAAGCAAGCTAAGTTTCCCTTTCACCTTGTGGTTGTTTTCTTGTTGTTTCTTGAGCATTTTCCTACACTCACGCCATGGCCTATGAAGTCTCGGTAGCAAATGGGAGATGAGAGTTGATGGTGACACATGCACCACTAGAAGACACAAGCTTCAGTATTTTTTTCAAAATATACAACTCTAACCTTCATCAAGATAGTTTACAAGGTTATAATGAGCAGCCAAAGAGAGAACAAGGCCCTAGGTGCAAACACATGGTCAAACAATTCAAAATTCTGCAACTTGGACTGGCACATTGATGGAGTAGAAAGCTTCCCTATTTATGGCATGAGCTCCTTGGACTTGCCTTGGGGCTTTTCTTCAAAGGGGTAAGGGAGAAGTCAGCTAGCTGTTGGCACATTCAATGGGCTGATCCTTCCCTTGATCCTCTTGAAGAATGGAGTTGGACTTTCCTTATTTGGGAAGACACAATTCCACACTTGTGTTGGTGGAGTGTTGGTTGTCTTCTTGCATTGAATGGCTGACAATTTACCTTCACGGGAGCTGCTGGAATGGCTGGTGAAAGCTGCATTTCGTCCCCTTTGCTCCAAAGGGAAAGTGGTGGTTGGGGATGAGGACAAAAACCACATGGATGCCAACTAGGGTGGGTGAAAACTTGGGGAGCTTGTGGGGGTGCTTGTACCTTAGGGGCTGGTTGGTCTTGGCGCCCCCTTTCACTTGGATTGATTTGATCTTGATTTGATTCCAAAATTGAGTTGACCTAATCTATTACATTGATTTGGATGCACTAACCTATCATACATCAAAATTGCAGAACCTAGAGAATGTAACTATTTGGTGTAATTAAAGGGTGGATCTAACCTATGATGATGCGATAAAACAACAACAAAAAGGAAAATGGTACTTGTAGGCCTTTGACCAAGGTAGCCATAGGTTCCACTTGTATTTCCTTGATTCATGGTCTCTACCCCCATCATCGGAGGAACTTAGCCAACCAATGGTAGTTGTCGGAACCTTGGAGTTTGCACAAAAGAAAACAAGATTACAGCTCCAGCAAACCAATAGTTCATATAAAGAGAGGAACTTGGAAGCCGTCAGAGGTCATTAGCACAGAATGGGAGGTCGTCGTAGGTCATCAGAGGTCATTTGCACAAAAAAAATGATTAGGGGTCTAGCCAACTAATCATTCATAGAAGGATAGGATCTCAGAAGCCGTCGGAGGTCATCAACATAGAATCGGAAGTCATTGAAGAGTGTCATAGGCCGTCGGAGAGTATTGGAGGTCATCATAGAGTGTTGTCGTAGCAAGGGTTGTGGAGAGAGCAAAGGTGGGTTACACTGGTTAATGGAAAAGCTTTAACTAGAGTTGAGTTAAAACAAGTTGTAATGGTTTCAACGTAATAGAAATATCGTATAACAAAAGCTATAAATCATATAAAGGGGAGGTGAGGTAAAATTCCATCTAGATTCCCACTCGTTCGCGCTAGGATTTGTGCAATCCAGATCGGGGCACCCCGCTGGAAAATTTGCGGAAGGGTGCCTCGCTGCAAAAATTTTTCCATCCAATGTCCCTTTTCACATCAATGTAACTTATTATCTTAATTTGTTGTGGCTACTCTACCACACGCCAATCTTCTTCTATGGTCGCTGCTCACTTGTTATCATCCAAATTTCCCTATCTTCATTGTAGTGCCACTATCTTTCCCATTGTTGGATCCTGCTGAAACTATTGGGTGGTTTACTCAGTTTGAAAAGAAAATGGCATGGGAAAAATGTCCTAGGTACTAGCCGTGCCTAGGCAGCTTATGCACGGCAAAGTATCTACCGTTCAATGAATTGTAAAGTTGATCTGCCACATGCGCATTCCAAAGCACTCCACACTTTGTCAGAATTGGCAATTATGGTGTCGCCATTGACTTCCGTCCATCCCGTCTACTTTTTGCTCCATCTCACCGTCCGCTCTATCTCCCGTCCCGCTCCATACCGTCCCATTGCGCACCGCCTCCGTAACCCAACCCAACCACGGTTTATCTCTCTCCTATTTTCTTTTCACCACCTCACTCTCATCCCACTCTCTCCAATTTCCTACTCCCGTCCCGCTCTCGCCGAACCGAAGCAGAAACCCTAAACCCACCCGCTCTCATCACGCTCGCACCAGCTTCCTGTGTTCTTATCCAAGATTGTCGTGCAGCTTTGTCACATAACGTTCTCACCCAGCATCTCCACCCTCGTCTCCAGCCGTCTGTTAACATCATTTGAAGGTAAGAACATTTCCTCTATTTTTACCGTATTAGCTGTTGTGCTATGCGCTATTGATGTTGTGGATTCGGATGTAATCTCAATGTAACCGCGCAAATGCAATCTCAATGTAACCTCACAACCTACTATGTATGTAGCCAGAGATGTCAATATATAGTTGTATGAAGTTGATCGAAACTACTAATGGAAATAGTGTAGGCTATCCTAGTGGAAATTGTAGTGTTTTTTCATATTCTCTATTATTTTCATGAATGTGTGCATATTATGTTATTGTCGAACCCTCTTATATATCGTCGAACTTGACCCAATCATGCATAGAAACCAAATGGAACTAGGGTAGGAGTCCTTGTTGTGAATGTAATACATTTTTATAATTTATTCTTTATTACTTTCATGAATGTCTGCACTTTGTGTTATTGTTGAAACTCTCTTATATATTGTCGAACTTGACCCAATCATGCATAGAAACCAAATGGAACTTGGGTAGGAGTCCTTGGTGTGAATGTAGTGCATTTTTATAATTTATTCTTTATTATTTCCATGAATGCCTGCACATTATGTTATTATCGAATCCCTCTTATATATCGTCGAACTTAGCCCAATCATGCATAGAAACCAAATGGAACTAGGGTAGGAGTCCTTGGTGTGAATGTAGTGCATTTTTATAATTTATTCTTTATTATGTTCATGAATGCCTGCACCTTATGTTATTGTCGAACCTCTCTTATATATTGTCGAACTTGACCAATCATGCATAGAACCCAAATGTAACTAGGGTAGGAGTCCTTGGTGTGAATGTAGTGCATTTTTATAATTTATTCTTTATTATTTCCATGAATGTCTGCACCTTATGTTATTGTCGAACCTCTCTTATATATCGTCGAACTTGACCCAATCATGCATAGAAACCAAATGTAACGAGGGTAGGAGTCCTTGGTGTGAATGTAGTGCATTGTTTCATCAATTTATTTTTTATTATTTCTATGAATGCCTGCACATTATGTTATTGTCGAACTCTCTTATATATCGTCGAACTTGGCCCAATCATGCATAGAAACCAAATGGAACTAGGGTAGGAGTCCTTGGTGTGAATGTAGTGCATTTTTATAATTTATTCTTTATTATGTTCATGAATGTCTGCACCTTATGTTATTGTCGAACCTCTCTTATATATCGTCGAACTTGACCCAATCATGCATAGAAACCAAATGTAACTAGGGTAGGAGTCCTTGGTGTGAATGTAGTGCATTTTTATAATTTATTCTTTATTATTTCTATGAATGCCTACACATTATGTTATTATCGAACCCCTCTTATATATCGCCGAAATTGACCCAATCATGCATAGAAACCAAATGGAACTAGGGTAGGAGTCCTTGGTGTGAATGTAGTGCATTTTTATAATTTATTCTTTATTATGTTGATGAATGTCTGCACATTATGTTATTGTTGAACCCTCTTTTATATCGTCGAAATTGGCCCAATCATGCATATAAACCAAATGGAACTAGGGTAGGAGTCCTTGGTGTGAATGTAGTGCATTGTCTCATCAATTTATTCTTTATTATTTCCATGAATGGCTACACATTATGTTATTGTTGAACCCTCTTATATATCGTCGAACTTGACCCAAGCATGCATGAACCCGAATGGAACTAGGGTAGGAGTCCTTGGTGTGACTGTAGTGCATTGTTTTATCAATTTATTCTTTATTATTTCCCTGAATGCCTGCACATTATGTTATTGTTGAACCCCTCTCATATATCGCAGAACTTGACCCAATCATGCATAGAAACCAAATGGAACTAGGGTAGGAGTCCTTGGTGTGAATGTAGTGCATTGTTACAAAGATTGTCTTCATTGTTACCATGAATTTCTGCACATTATGTTATTGTTGAATTTTCCTATATATCGTAGAACTTGAACCCAAACTTGCATAGAAATCATTCAAATGGTGGCCCTTGGTATGCAAATACAATTGTAATGATTCATTTTATATAGTTATTGATTGATTTCATTTTAACATGAATTTAAGTGTCACTATAATAGAATTTGTATTAAGGATATGGACAAGGGTATTAACAAGGTGACATGCACTCATTTGATTGCATTAACCTCATCAGATGAAGAAAGTGTGCCAATTGAAGTAGATCCAATCAATGTAAAATTGGTAAGAAACAAATGATATATGTGAGGGATGCCATGATCAACTCTATATACAATAATTAACACCAATGGATTTTTCATGGACATGACAGGAAGTTGAGGATGAAACAAAGGTTACACATGGAATTGAAGATGGTAAGATTCATGAAATTGTGGAATCTGAGAATGAAGAAAAAAACTGAATCTGTTTCAAGTGCATTGCCAGCTGTTGGAATGACCTTTTACAGTGAGGATGCAGCCTACAACTTCTACAATGAATACACAAAAAGGATTAGATTTAGTATAAAGAAATGGAATGTGGAGCGTAGGAAAGATGGTTCCTTGTCGTCACGTAAGTTTGTTTGTAGCAAACAAGGCCTAAGACAAGTCCATAAAATGCATGTTACTAAGAATCCTCAGCCAATTACATGAACTAATTGCATGGCACGCGTAGAATTCAAGATTGACACCTGTAATGTATGGACTTTATGGAGATTAGAGACTAACCATAACCATCCAATGACAAGCCCCAATAAGGCACATTTGTTGAGATCACAGAGGAAAATTCTGCTATATCAACGGACTATTATTGACCACATGATAGATTCTAGGATGAAGTCGTAGTAGATATATAACTTTTTTTTAGCAAGGTGCAGGAAGTGATGACAGGGTTGGTTTTGTAAGGGATGATAATAATAACTACATTAATAAGCGGATGAGGAAAAAATTGGAGTGTAAGGACGCTCATGACTTACTTAAGTATTTACAAAAACGACAGAGAACTGATCCCTCATTCTATTATGTCATACAGCTCAATGAATCAGGAGAAATTACTAATATTTTTTAGACAGATGGCAGAGGGATTATAGATTATTCATATTTTAGAGATGTCATTTCATTTGATACCACTTTCCAAATGAATGTCTATGACATGTCATTTGCTCCAATTGTTAGTATAAACCACCATAAGCAAACAATTATATTTGGAGCTGCATTATTATATGATGAAACAACTGAATCATTTATTTGGCTATTTGAATCATTTTTAACGGCTATGTCAGGAAGGCAGCTTACAATAATATTTACAGACCAATCAGCTGCAATGGCAAAAGCAATACAAATGGTGCTACCCAATACAACACATACTCTGTTTATGGCATATTTTCCAAAATGCAGTGACAAATTTATCTCAAGTGATTCACTCGTTCAATACATTTTTAGGAGATTTTAAACATTGTATGAGCACTGTTCTATGGACGAATTTGAAAAGATATGGGAAGCTTTATTGAATAAGTACAATCTTGTTCACAATAGATGGATGATTAACTTTTATAGGCTGCATGAGAAATGGGCTACATGTTATCGTGTTAACACATTTTGTGCTGACATGACAACAACTCAGCGTAGTGAAAGCATGAACTCTAATTTTAAAAAGTTCTTCAAGCGGAAATTATGTATGTTAGAGTTCATAGAACAATATGACAAGGTAGTGAAATTTTTCTAAGAAAAATAAGTAACTGCAGATTTTAAGAGTAGAAACAGTAGCCCAATCCAAGTATATGGAGGCATGCCAATGATAACGAAGGCAGCAATGACGTGTACAAGAGTGATATACCAAGAGTTTGCTAAAGAATTTAACTCCCAATTAGCAAGTTGCATTCACTTGATCCGTGATGATAATATAAACATGATATTTAAGATATCTCCTGCTGATGGTAGTATAATTACATTTTCACCCTCAACACATACTGTGGAATGCTCTTGCAAGATGTTTGAATGCATGGGTATTTTATGTATGCATTCCTTGAGAGTACTCACTCACAACAATGTGATATCCTTGCCCAAACACTATGTGTTAAAAAGATGGACAAAATATGCCAAGGAAGGGCTTGGTACAAATGTCTCTCCCGCCACCCCAGATTCAAATGGACAAGAAGCATTATCATCTCTATATAAATGGGTATATCAAAAAGCATGGAGTCTTTCAACTAAAAGTCTTCACTGTTGACAGGGCCTTGTGGTTTTAGAAAAGGCAGTTGATCAAGTAGCATGCCAAGTTGAGGAATTAATTCGTAATTGTAGCCTCGAAGATAATTTACAGGATGAAGACAATGATGATGGCAATGATGCTTGTAATGAAGCTGGCTTCCAATCTAATATTACCATTAAGCTTCCAACTGCCAAAAAAGGTCAGATAGAAAGGAGAAAAAAGAATGTACTTGAAAAAAGGTCTAGAAAGTCATCTACTGTATCTAAGAATAGCGTTCATTTGAAGACAACAGCACCACCAGAGGTATACTTATAAACATGCGCTTTCAATTGATTGATTTGTTGATGTAATTCTTAAATGACATAATAATTTTATTTTTTTTATAGGTAACTTATTCTAATTCCCCTGGTATTCCCTCACCTAGTTTTTCATATACTGGTCTGTTAGCATCTGTCGGTGTAAGTATATTAATTAGCATGGAGGCTTTACAAATGTGTTGCATTCACTTGGGTTTTTTCTTATATGTTTCATTTTGGATCGCAGCAACAAGGTGAAGCATCACACACTGCCGAGCGACAAGTGTTGTTTAAAGACGATCCAAAACTAGCTTGAAGTGTATTATAATTATGATGTATGTGATTTAGTGTATTCAATTAAGTGATGTATGTAACAACAACTCATGCAAAGGGATCTGACTATCATAAATTTGAATATTTATGGTTATGTGATGTATGTAAGTTGCTTTGTCCTATGAGATTTCAGTTATTGTGGAGATTTTTTCAGATAGTTTTATGTTTTTTCCTATTTGGTTTGGATTTATTGATGTCCAACTTCTGCATTCTCTGTACCATATCGAACTTTAGATTGCATATGGATTGTCGAACCAGCAGAGGCGATTGTCAAACCCGTACAGGAGTTGAGAAATTATTTAAGCCAGCCAGATCATCGAACCCAACAAGGCGATCATCGAACCCGTACAGGAGTTAGATAATTTTTGTAGCCAGCCGGATCGTCGAACCAGCAGAGGCAATTGTCGAACCATGTTATAGGAAATTTCTACCATGTTATAGAAATTTTTTACCATATTATAGTGAATTTCTACCATGTTATAATAAATTTCTACCATGATATAGGATTTCCTATCATGATATAGGATTTTCTACCATGTTATAGGATTTTTCTACCATGTTATAGGATTTTCTACCATGTTACATGGTGGAAAAAGCCTGTAACATGGTGGAAATTTAATGTAACTATTGGGCAACCCTGGCGATTTTAAAATTTTATAGACAAGCACAGCAGAAGCAATCCCCGAAACAGGCTAGTCCCAAAAACCCAGAAGATCGAGTCATGCGAAGGAATCAAAACGGTGAGTAGGAGATGATATCGTGAAGCGATGCAGGCACCCAAATGTTCGCCCTCTACAGTCTCGCACACAGCCGACGCTCGAGTTCTCTTCTTCCACGCCTGGTGCTAGCCTCGGAAGGAAGATCCACGCCTATGGGAGAAATCCTCAAGAGCTTGCGCTATCCACAAGGAGGAGGCGCCAAGAGGAGAATGAGGGAGAGAATGGCACCAAGGAGAATCCTTCTCAATCAAGTAAGCGCAAACTCTCAATCCCTTCCAACCTTTTATAGAAATCACAGTAACCCTTCGCATTCTAAATTCAATTCAGAATTAATGTTAGAATTAAATCCAAAATTAAATATAGAATTAAATATTGAATTAAAGTCTCATAATGGCCCATTAACACCCTGAAATAAAGTTTCATAATGGCCATTAATGGAGTGACTCTTCAAATTCAGAATTAAATTCAGATTTAAATTTAGAATTAAAATCATCATTAATCTCAGAATTAATTACATAATTAAATACAAAATTTAATTCAGAATTTAATTCCCAGAATTAAATACAGAATTTATTTTTACCATGATGTCTATTGGGCCAGGCAACTTATTGTCATGGCCCATTAGGCCTGACAGTCCATTAGGCCTCAAGGCCCATTAAGCCTCACATCCCAACTAGGCTTCACGCCCATTGGGCTTGGAGGCCTACTGGTCCATGCTCCAAGCTTAGACTTCATTTGGCCCAATTGAACTCTTTGGCCTATTTCGCCCATTTGGTTCATTGGGCCCTATTGGCCCATCTGGCCCAAAAATGAAGTTAGCTCCAATAAGTCCCTTCCATCTCATCAGGCACAGTGGCGCTGATGAATTCTCACAAATGGATCTGAGTTATCCAATAACTCGATCATTAGGCTACCCGATCAATACGAGAACCCGAGTTTCAAGTTTTGTGACCCTGTAGGTTTCTCTGATATTGGCAGTGATGAACTCAGGTCATCACAAGCAGTGAGTGGCACCTAGCAGTGCATCGCTGCTACCCAAGTCTTCGGAATGGATATCAGCATCGACATCACCATCATCGCAACAAGATACTGATGCATTACAGTCTCTTTGCCAAACTGATATCCGATTGGACAAAGTGTGTCACCACTTTGTTTTCATCCAATCTCATGGTCATGACTAAATCAGGCTTTCACCTGGGTATGGCCATACACTTTCAATCATGCAACCATAGTGGGGCCCCGTGGATATCATGCTTCCCACAAGAAGGGGCAAATCCTTTGTCTGTCCATTGATCTTCTCATTTGGGTCGTGACATTCCCAATGACAACCGTTATGACCTCCCTGCTACGGTGAGGTGTTAGGTTGTATCAAAGCATGTCCCTAACCAAGGGATCAATGCATCTCTTGTCACTTGTGAGCTCAACTCATGACACCAAGTTAGAGCCTCACAGCGGGTCGGTCCAGTATATCCACCATTGATATACTCATATGCCTATGTTAGCACTCAGTGCCAAACCAGCTCATATACTAGTCTCACATGTACCAGAGTTGTCCCTTATCCACTCGGGTACTCGACTGGGGACACACCGTTTGAGCACAGATACAATCTGTCTCCAGGGACATTATTATCCATGTACATAATCGCAGATGTAAACGTAGCATAATAATGACAATGCCAGAATGATATATTAAATATCAATATCAAGTAGTATATCATAGACTAATAACGGGTCAAAGGGCATAAACACCAACAATCTCCCACTTGCACTTAGACTTGGTTGTTGATAAATCTCAACCCCATGTCCCTCGTATGACCATTACGCTTCTGCTACACCAAAGTCTTGGTCAATGGGTCTACCAGATTATTGTCTGTGTCAACTCTGCTAATCTTGACATCACCTCTATCAATGATCTCCAAGATCAGGTGAAATCTCCTGAGAATGTGTTTGGATTTTTTATGAGACCGTGGTTACTTTGCCTATGCCATCGCTTTATTTTTGTCACAATAGAGCTCAATCAGATCCACAGCAGTTGGAACCACCTGAAGTTCAGAAATGAACTTCCGAATCCAAACGGCTTCTTTGGCTGACTCAGAAGCAACTACATACTCAGCCTCGGTCATAGAATCAGCTATAATGGACTTCTTAGAGCTCTCTTAGCTCATAGCACCTCCACTTAACTTGAACATATAGCCTGTCTACGATCTTAAGTCATCAGGGTCAGACTGGAACAATGCGTCAGTGTAGCCCTGGACACTGAGCTCTTCCTGTCTCCCATAGACCAAGAACCACTCATTAGTTCTTATCAGAAACATAGAATGTTCTTTACAGCCACCTAGTGCTGTAGACCTGGATTGGATTGGCATCGGCTAGTTATGCTCCAAGCATAAGCCACGTTTGGTCTAGCACAAAACATTACATACATGATCGAACCTACTGCCGAAGCATAGGGTACTCGACTCATTTCGTCCCTCTCAGCCTGTGGGGTGGGACACTGGCTCTTGGAGAGAATAAGGTCATGTCTCACTGGAAGGTATCCTTTCTTAGATTGCTCCAAGCTGAACCTCTCCAGGACCTTATCAATGTAAGTACTCTGACTAAGGGCCAGGAGCTTCTTTGATCTATCCCGGTAGATCCTCACGCCTAGGATATAGGCGGCCTCCCCTAAGTCTTTCATCTCAAAGCACTTCCCCAACTATGTCTTCACAGCTTGAAGACTAGGGATGTCATTTCCGATGAGTAGTATGTCGTTGACATACTGGACCAAAAATATCACCAAGCTCCCACTGAATTTTTTGTATACACAGGCGTCATCTTCACTCTTGATAAAGCCATAATCTCTTACTGCCTCATCAAATCAAAGATTCCAACTTCGAGAAGCTTATTTTAATCCATAAATGGATCTTTTTAGCCAGCAGACCCTATTGGCCTCTGCAGGATGGATGAAGCCATCAAGCTGTGTCATATACACATCCTCTATCAGCTTTCCGTTAAGGAATGTTATCTTTACATCCATTTGTCATATCTCATAATCGTGATATGCAGTTATAGCAAGCAAGATTCGAATGGATTTGAACATGGCAACTGGCGAGAAGGTTTCATCATAGTCCACCCCGTGGACTTGTCTGAATCCTTTAGCCACAAGTCTACCCTTATAGGTAACTATGTTGCCATCCATGTCAGTCTTCCTCTTGAAGACTCATTTACACCCTATGGGTTTTACCCCATCAGGCAGCTCAACCAAATCCCAGACTTGGTTAGCCGACATGGAATCCATCTCGGATCTCATGGCCTCAAGCCATTTCTCGGAGTCCGGTCTAGTGACCGCCTCATCATAGGTCCTGGGTTCATCCTCAATGATGAAGATCCCATCGTATTGGGTCGGCAGCATATCTTTCAGGTGCACGACGAATCCTCCCAGACCTACGCGGGGCCTGTGTCTGAGCCTCTGGTTGCACAGCAACTGGAGCAGGTGGCTCAGGTTCCATCTCAGTGCCTTGTGGTTGCACTCGAACCTCGTCCAAGTCAAACTTCCTCTCACTGACTTCTTTCATGATAAATTCTTTCTCTAGAAAGACAGCACTCCGAGCAACAAAAACTTTGTTCACACTAGGAATATAGAAGTAATATCCTTTAGTTTCCTTAGGATACCCCACAAACACGCATTTATCAAATCTGGGTTCTAGCTTGCTAGAATCCTGACGTTTGACATAAGCCTCACATCCTTAGACTCTGGTAAAAGAGAGATTCGGGTGTCTCCCACTCCATACCTCATACAGAATCTTGGAGACACTCCTAGATGGAATATTATTCAGTATGAGAGAAGTTATCTCAACTGCATGTCCCCAAAACGAGGGTGGTAGAGTTGCATGACTCATCATAGATCGAACCATGTCCAACAAAGTTCGATTTCTCTTTTCAGACACACCATTCCATTGAGGTGTTCCAGGTGAGGCCGAGCATGGAAGTGACTCTAGAATAGGCTACTCAAGGACATAGAGCTCCTCTCAAGCTTAAGGACAATCCTCAAGTTCCGATACTAGTCCATCAAGTTGGATCCAACTAACTTATCCTTTTCTAAGATAGATCGCAGTGACCATCTGCTATTGTTCGTAGCCATTGATCTACAATAGCCAAGATAGCATATTAGTACTACTTCGAACCATTTAATCTGGACTTGCATTAAATGATCATGGCTCCCACTATTTTAATCGAGTTGATAACCCACAAAGTCAATCGGGAAATCCGAGATTTCCTAGTGAGATGGGATCCTTATTCCACATGAGGCTTCGCATCCCACAAGGGTGGGATGAGATGTCCCACAAGGGTGGGATGAGATGCACAAAGTGACTCATGCTTCTTAAGGTGGGCACGCCGACCGATTGAACCCAAGCAATTCCCCTTCTCAAAATAGTTCAAGCATTTTGTGCCCAACTAGGGCTGGAACAACACAAAACCCTAACCTCTCGAGGCCGCCTCTAGAGTTCCATCATGTGGCCACCACTGATGAAAAACTAGACAAGTCTAACCTGAACGTTATGCCCAAGACCAACAATTTCCTTGCGAAGGCACGCCCAGGTTTTTAAATGGACAGGGGAAACCATTGCCACCACAGGCCTTCTAAAGATAAGTGGGTGTGTCCCACAAGGGTGGGAAACAGTGCACAACACCACTAATCGATAGCTTGACGAGGGCTATGTGTCAGAAGGCTACAGACTTGATATTATATTGAGGGTTTTTGAGGTCTCATCCTCTTAGTTTTATCTTTTGTCCAACATTACAGGCATGCAATCCTATAGTGATAACAAAATGATAAAATAAATCCAGGCATGTTTTTTGCATATATCAAAAACAATAAACAAGCTATGTGGTCATAGCCTAATCAACACATTGAACCATCACATGCCAAAGGATTTTCAATGCTTGACCTAGGTGACAAGCCCCAACTAGACCTAACCTAGCCGCCACTAAGCTTTATCTTCAAGAGCAGCTTCAAGGTCCTCCATGTTAGGGAATGCCTGGTGTAATTTAAAATTTTACAGTCCCAGGACACAGCGGAAGAAGCATTACACCCAAAACACATTCCTTTCCCAAGGATCCATGCGAGAGAGAGAACACAAGGATGTGTTAGGGTTAGTACCTTTATTGCTTGTTAGGATGAAGGTGCCAAGTTGAAGACGCTCAAGTGCTCGTCCTCTACATGTATCCACGCGTCGACTCCTTGATCGTTGCTCCCTTCCACGCTTGGTGCTAGCCTCGGGAAGAGAATCAAGCCTTCACCTCACTTGCGCCACCTTCAACAGAACATGCGCCAAGGAGGGGATAGGGAAGATGCCGCCAAGGACTTCCCTCTTCTTCTTTGCTTGCGCCACCTCCAAGGTGCGCCTATGGCCAAGGAACGAATAGGGCTTGTGGTAAGAAGACGCCACCAAGCACAAAGAATCCTTGCGCCAAAGAAAAGAGGAAGAGGAAGAACTTTCGGCTCCAAGCAAGAAGATTGCGCCAATCCTATGTTGCTCTCACCCCTTGCACTCCAAGTCTCTCCAAGAGATATGTCACCCTTCCAAGATGTTGTCCACTCAATCAACCACCACAAGAAGGGCGACAAGGCTCCTATTAATAGGACAAGGGGCGGTTAGCGCAATGGCTAGGATCATGCCAAGTGGGCGGCTAGGATGAAGGAGTCTTTTGGCAAGGAAAGTCTCCAAGACTTTGCCATAAACCTCATTCAACCTATCCTTATTTGCCCAATGGCTATATCAGCCCAAGACATGCCATAAATGCATTCTTACCATCAAAGGAGAAGAGCTAGGCGCAACATGCAAGAGGAATTCGGCTAGGGTGGTATCTTGTGAGAAATTAGGGTTTGAGGTAAGGTAAGTTTCCAAGATATTACCATATACCTCTTCCCTATATCCATATGCGCCTAGGAACTTCCCATAAAAGTTCTCAAGCCATATCAGCCCCAAGACTTGCCTTAGAGACAAGTTTGCCATCCAAGGAAGAAGGGCTAAGCGCCCTTTACTTCCATAATGATGCAAAGGCGCCTCCCTCACCCCATTATGCCCTTAGGTGCCAATGGGGTGAGATTTCTCCCCATTATACCCTTTTAAGCCAATTCCTCTTCATGACAACTAATTATTGGGCCTCATTGGATAATGAGCTAGCCCAAACTTC
>JANTFE010010552.1:0-15456 GCA_027562315.1 Costus pulverulentus | reverse complement strand
GAAATGAACTTCCTTATCCAAACAGCTTCTTTGGCTGCCTCAGAAGCGGCCACATACTCAGCTTCGGTTGTAGAATCGGCAATAGTGGATTGCTTGAAGCTCTTCCAGTAAACAGCGCCTCCATTCATCTTAAACACATAGTGATGGGGGGAGAGACCACCGGCCACGAAGGTACAAATGGAGTCTACGATTACCATAGTTGAAGACTCAGAAGCTCTCAAATAAGCTATCAAGCTCGCTCAAATAAGCTAGCTCAATAAGTGGAAAATGACTATTTCAATCACTCAATGATCTCAAGTCGCTCAAGCTCACAACGTTCAATGGAGTTGCCGCATCAAACAAGAACTTGCAAATGCTGCACCAAGCCATGAAGCATGCTATAATGTTCGGCCCAAATAAAGATCTCTTCAAGCCAAGTCCAAGCCCATCTTCAACGCCCCTTTACCTTGTAACGTTCACATGCAGCCAGCAAAGAAGGCAATAGCCAATTTCATCAAGGGCATGCCAATGCTATCTTCTTCGCCCCATAAAGGAAATCTTCCACATCCCCAGCAGCTCCTCACAAAGAAACTTCAATATACGTTCGTTCAACCCACAAAAGGAAACTACAACGTTCACCCAGCAACGTTCGCTTGGAATGCTTCTCCTATATGTATCAAAGCTTGAACCTTGTAAACGCAGAATTTGTTGAATGAAATAGTTTCTTCGTCCATGGAATCGGATGTCTCCTTTCTCCTTTGAGGCGGTTGTGTCGCCTACCCTTATCTTCTCCTCCTTCTAGGGCTGAGCCCCTCCCTCTTCATCTCTTCTCTAATCTTCTCTTCTCCCTCTAATTCTCTCTGTTTCGCTGCAAACACCCACACACTTCAAACCCAGTTTTTACCAAAATTTCGAGTGTCGCCGCCGACGATCCAACCAGCAGATCTCCTCGAAACTTCAGCCACCCTGCATCCTTCGCCTGAAGAACCTCCAGCCGCCGGCATCCGTCCATCGGCCGCTGGGATTTCCGAAATCAAAACTCCCTTTGAAACCCCTGTTTTCCCCACTACTTCCGCCCTATCTTCGCCCTTCGACGTCTTCCACCTCCGACCGGCCATCGTCCGCCCAGAAACTCAGGCCACATGCTCGCCTCATCCATAGCAACTCCCAGTTGTAGCAAGTTTCGAATCCAAGCACCATCGGCCGTCTGGCGTCGACCCCTGCTCCATGCGCTCTCGTCCCCTGTACTTACAGAACAGTCACGTCTCCACCTCCGCTAGAACGCCAACACCTTCGCGCTCTCTCCAGCATTCCAGCCTTGCCTACAATCTCTTGGTCGTCGTCCAAACCACAAGCAACACAGTCCGCATTGCCTCCTCTCCACCAAACGAAGAACGAATTCAAGGAACCCAGATCCCTTGTTCCCGGACTCACCAGCCACCTGCAGAACGATTTTGTTGCGTCGCTCCACAACCCCTCGCCGAGCTCCGACGCCGACAAGACCATCTCGTCCTCCCTTTGCCTCCAACACCGCCCATGAGTGATCCAAGCCCCGCCGTCGTTGATCGGCGCATGCTAGCCTGCTTCCAGATCTCTCTGTTTCCTGCAGCCTGTTTCTCTTCGCAATATTAATCTAATTAAGCTTTTCTTTGTAGGTTTCTAACACGCTCGGACAGGCCTAAACTTCTGATCGTTGGATCCATCAGAAAGAACAAATCTTTGTCAACAAGCGGGTCTAATCTATTTGAATTTTCGTTCATTCGATCCTAATGCAACCTATAGTTACTTTTCTTAAATAATACTTTTCTGCAATCCTAGAATTCTGGCTGCTTCATGAATATGTTGTTTCTAAAAATTAAAAAAAATAAATAATTGAGTTTTGCATCAGTAGTTTTACTCCACGTGTCTCCACCCCACATCACAAAGCCAGCCTACGATCTAAAGTCATCAGGGTCAGACTAGAAAGACGCATCAGTATAGCCCTGCATACTAAGCTCTTCCTGTCCCCCATAGACTAGGAACAAATCCTTAGTTCTTCTCAGATACTTTAGGATGTTCTTTACAGCCACTCAGTGTTGTAAACCAGGATTGGATTGGTATCGGCTGGTTATGCTCACAGCATAAGCCACATCTAGTCTAGTACACAACATTGCATACATGATCGATCCCACTACCGAAGCAAAAGGTATGCGACTCATGTCATCCCTATCAGCCTGTGTGGTGGGACACTGGCTCTTTGAGAGAGTAAGGTCATGTCTCACTAGAAGGTACCCTTTCTTGGATTGCTCCAAGCTAAACCTCTCCAGGACCTTATCAATATAAGTACTTTGACTAAGGGCTAGGAGCCTCTTGGATCTATCCCTATAGATCCTCACGCCTAGGATATAGGCGGCCTCCCCTAAGTCCTTCATCTCAAAACACTTCCCTAACCATGTCTTCACAGCTTGAAGACTAGGGATGTCGTTCCCGATGAGTAGTATGTCATCGACATACAAGACTAGAAAAGTCACCAAGCTCCCACTGAATTTTCTGTATACACAGGCGTCATCTTCGCTTTTGATAAAGCCATAATCTCTCACAACTTCATCAAATCGAAGATTCCAACTTCGAGACGCTTGCTTTAATCCATAGATGGATCTCTTTAGCCTGCAGACCTTATTGGCCTCTGCAGGATGGATGAAGACATCAGGTTGTGTCATATACACATCCTCGGTTAGTTTCCCATTAAGGAAAGCTATCTTTACATCCATCTGTCATATCTCATAATCATGATATGCAGCTATAGCAAGCAAAATCCTAATGGAATTGAACATAGCAACTGGCGAGAAGGTTTCATCATAGTCCACCCCATGGACTTGTTTGAATCTCTTAGCCACTAGTCTACCTTTATAGGTAACCATGTTGCCATCCATGTCTGTCTTCTTCTTGAAGGCCCATTTACACCCTATGGGTTTTACCCCATCAGGTAACTCAACCAAATCCCATACTTGGTTAGCTGACATGGAATCCATTTCGGATCTCATGGCGTCAATCCATCTCTCAGAGTCTGGTCCACTGACCGCCTCATCATAAGTCTTGGGTTCATCCTCAATGATGAATATCCCATCGTGTTGGGTCGGCAGCGACCCATACCTCTCAGGTGCACGACGAATCCTCCCAGACCTATGTGGGGCCTGTGTCTGAGCCTCAGGTTGCCCATCAACTGGTGCAGGTGGCTCAAGTTCCATCTCTATATTTTGTGGTTGCTCTTAGACCTCATCCAAGTCAAACTCCCTCCCACTAACTTCTTTCATGAGAAACTCTTTCTCTAGAAAGACAGCATTTCGAGCAACAAATACTTTATTCTCAGTGGGATTATAGAAGTAGTACTCCTTAGTTTCCTTAGGGTACCCCACAAATATACATTTATCATATCTAGGTTCTAGCTTGCTAGAATCCTGATGCTTGATATAAGTCTCACATCCCCAGATCTTGATAAAAGATAAATTAGGGCGTCTCCCACTCCATACCTCATATGGTATTTTGGTGACACTTTTAGATGGAACGTTATTCAGTATTAGAGAAGCTGTATTAAGCGCATGTCCCCAGAATGAGGGAGGTAGAGTTGCATGACTCATCATACATTGAACCATGTCTAACAAAGTTTGATTTCTCCTTTCAGACACACCATTCCATTGGGGTGTTCCAGGAGGAGTGAGTTGGGATAAAATCCCACACTCTCTCAGATAGTTAAGAAACTCACCACTCAGGTACTCTCCACCACGATCTAATCGAAGAGCCTTAATGGATCTACCAAGTTGGTTCTCTACTTCATGTCTGAACTCTTTGAATTTCTCAAACGATTCAGACTTATGTCTCATTAGGTAGACATAACCATATCTACTGAAATCATTAGTATATGTGATGAAGTAGTTGTGGCCTCCTCTGGCTTGCCTATTGAATGGCCCACACACATCGCTATGTATGAGATCCAACAAACCTCCTCCCCTTTCACCAATCTTGGTGAAAGGCACCTTTGTCATTTTCCCTAATAAACAAGGCTCACATGTATCAAATTCCTTCAAGAAACTTGAACCTAACAACCCATTTGCATGGAGTCGTTGAATGTGATTCTTGTTTATATGGACTAATCGACAATGCCTTAGGAAAGCACCAACTGAACTACTCAGTTTGGTCCTTTTATTATTTATGTTGCAAATAGAGCTATCCATGTCCAAGACATATAAACCATTGCAAAAAGTACCCTTCCCATAGAATACATTTGCAAATGAAAAAGAACAAGGGTTCTTATTTATTTCAAATTTAAATCCCTTCTTTGCTAAGCAAGGAATGGATACAATGTTCTTAGTAAGCGAAGGTACATAATAGCAACTATCTAGCTCTAACAGAAGTCCAGAAGGTAGGGAGAGAGTCAAAACTCCTACAGCAACAACAGTAACCTGTGCCCCATTTCCAACCTATAGGTCAATCTCTCCAGCTACACCAATCTACTTTTCTTAAGCCCCTGCATATTTGTACAAATATGAGCTCCACATGCGGTATCCAATACCCATGACATAGAAGTAGAAAGATTGACTTCAGTAACATAAATACCTGAGCTTGAAGACGAAGCCTTGTCTCTCTTCTTCTCATTCTGAAGTCGCACCATGTCCTTTATTATGTGAGGTGGTCCTCCACATGAGTAGCATTTGTTGTTCCTGATCCTTTCCATTTTTAATTTCAGTTCCTTGGTCAAACCTTTTGGCTCAACATACTGAATATTAACTTTAGGAGGATTGAGCTTAACCAATTCATCAAAGAGCTGCCTTAGACTATAAATAATCTCATAGGCACTCTTAGATTCATATTGCCCTCTAAATTTAGGCGACATGTTGGCTAGCATCAAGTTGGCAACCTCCAAAGTGTCAGCCTGATGCTTATCATAAGCATCCTTTTTAGCTGCTAGGGCCGAGCACGGAAGTGGGTTAGGAATAGGCTTCTCAAGGACATAAAGCTTCCTCTCGAGCTTGGGCACAATTCTCAAGTTCATATACCAATCCATCAAGTTGGATCCAACCAACTTGTCCTTCTCAAGGATAGATTGCAGTGACCAACTGCTATTGTTCGTTGTCATTGTTCTACAACAACCAAGAAACAGCAAATTAGTATTACTTCAAATCATTTAAACTAGACTTGTTTTAAATTATTATGGCTCCCACTATTTTAATCGAATTGACAACCCACAAAGTCAATCGGGAAGTTTAAGACTTCCTAGTGAGATAGGATCCTTATTCCACATGAGGTTTTGCGTCCCACGAGGGTGGGATGAGATGCACAAAGTAACCCATGCTTCCTAAGGTGGGCACGGCGGCCGATTGCTAGTCTAGGCATTTCATGTCCAGCGAGTGCTGGATACAGCATGAAACTCTAACCTCTCAACGATGCCTCTAGAGTTTCATCATGTGCCCAGCACATATGGAATTCTAGTCAAGTCCATTCCTAACCGTTATGCCCAGGGCCAACGAGTTTCCTTGCGAAGGCGCGTCCAGGCTAAAACTGGACTGCGGAAACCATTGCCACCACGCACTTTCTAAAGATAAGTGGGTGTGTCCCACGAGGGTGGGAAACAGTTAACAACACCACTGATCGATAGCTTAGTGAGGGCTACGCGTTAGAAGGCTGCTAGACTTGATATTTGTTTGTGAGGGTTTTTGAGGTCTCATCAGTTTTATCTTATGTCTCTAGCATTCCAGGCGTGCAATTCTATGGTGATAACATAACGATAAAAACAACTCAAGCATGCTTTAGCAGATATGTATGAAAACAGTAAAAGAATGATGTGATCATAGCCTATTCAAGACATTGAACCAACCCATGCCAAAAGGAGGTTCAACTCTTGACCTAGGATTCAAGCCCCAAAGACAAGACCTAACCTAGCCGACCTCTAACTTGAGCTTCAAGGTTAGCTCCAAGGTCCTTCTCACCACGGTTTAGCTCACAAACCCTAGAGGTGTCCCTCATGGGTTCGGCCAATGCCATGGGTCTTTCTCCATAGATGATGCGCCACCATGCAAGGAGCCAAGATAGCTAGCTCTCAAACCCTAGGGTTCGGCCATGCCATCTTGCGCTTCAATGCATGCGCCATCAAGCAAGAGTGCTCCAAGCGCCAATGCTTCAAGTGATGTGCATCACCCTAATCTTCTTCTTATTTAAAATAAAAGAAAAGCGGCACGCAGGCCTCACAAGAGTACATCACAAGCATGCAAAAGGGGCTTGACTCATGATCACAACATTATGCACAAGCAAGGTATCTATCTACACATGCAGTTCCACATGCTCATGAAAAACATAAAATCTGAAATTTTAATTTTTCATAAAATTAGTCTCTTTTCCTCATCTTTTTTTCACAAATCACTTGGTTATTCGCAATTAATTTTCATGATGATTTCAAAGATCCTCTCGGATAGTAATTTTGTCAGATCAAGAGACCCGGCCAGTCCGAAGACACAATGCCCGTCCTACTTGACAAAACCACGTGCGCCTTTGATCCTTAAATCATACAAGAAAAATAACCCAAAAAATCCAAAAGAGATTGAAAAGATGATAGAAACAAGAAACCCTAATTTTTCCTACTATTTTTCCTACTTTAGAAAAATCGTTTCCATGTGATCATGCAATTTGTGAAAATTGATATATGGCATGTGAGCATGGAAAAGCATGAAAATACATCGTTCGAGTCTCGCAAGTCCCTCTGATACCACTGTTGGGAAACCCCGGGGATATTTTACAAAATTTTCAGAAATAAATACAATGCACAGTGGAATAATATCCCCAAAACAGGCCGGTCCCAAAAACCCAATGAAGATCGCATGCGAGAGAGTCGACACGATGAGATAGAAAATACCTTGAGCAAGGCGAGGCTGATGTCGTAGTAGGCTGATGTCGTGCGCCCTCTGCAGTCTCACACACACGGATCACCTCGAGTCCTCTTCTTCCACGCCCGGTGCTAGCCTCGTGAAGAAGATCCAAGCCTTGTACACCTTCTTCAAGTTGCGCCACCTTCCAAGAGTATGCGCCAAGGATGAAGAAGGATGAAAAAGAGGAAAGCCGCCAATCTCTCAGAGAAGAAAGAGAGGAAGTAGAGCACTTGCGGCTAGCGTTTGATGGAAGAAGCGCCAATCCCTTGCACTTTCGCCCCTTGATGTTGCTCAAGCCTTCTTGAAGTTTTGTATGTATATGGAGACGGGCGCCTAGGGGTCTTATTTATAGCAAGGAGAAGCGGTTTATGGATGGCTATGATCAAGCCAAGTGGGCGGCTTAGAGAAGAAGTAGGAGTTCTAATTATTTTAGGAATTAATCAAGTCCTAATCCAATTAGGACTCTAATTAATTATTTAAATAATCAGCCCTATTAAATCTTCATAAAATAGGACTCAAATTAATTAATTAATCAGCCCCTATTTTATTTCAAATGATTAGTTCAAAATCAACTTTGATTAATCATTTGAGACATAGGTGCTAACCATAGTCTAACTAGGGTTAAACGTGCGTCTACCTTTTTCTTCTCTTTAAGCCCATTTAACTTTTTAATAAGCCCAACTATAAAATCGGCCTAGCCCGAGGTCCATTATGCATGTCAATCAACCCATTGGATCTAATCCAATTTAACCCAACGTCAAACTAGGTTAACCATGGTTAATTTGGTCAACATACCAAAAATGGAAGTTGGCCCTAATAAGTTTCTTTCATCTCATCAGGCCCATCGGCGCTGATGAAATCTCCCAAATAGATCTAAGTCATCCAATAACTCGATCATAAGGCTTCTCGATCAATACGAGAACTCGAGTATCAAGGTGTGCAACCCTGTAGGTTCCTCTGACGTTGACAGTGCTGACCTAAGGTCACCACAAGCAGTGAATGGCACCTAGCAGTGCATCGCTGCTACCCAAGTTATTGGAATGGATATCGACATCGACATCCCCATCATCGCAATCAAGTACAGATGCATTACAGTCTCTATGCCGAACTGATATCCGATTGGACAAGTGTGTCACCATTTGTTTTTATCCAATCTCATGGTTATGACTAAATCAGGTCTCACCTGGGTATGGCCATACACTTTTAGTCATGGAACCATAGAGGAGCTCCATGGATATCATGCTTTCCTTAGGAAGGGGCAAATTCTATGTCTGTCTATTGACCTTCTCCTATGGGTCGTGACATGCTCAATGACAACCGTTATTACCCCCCAACTACGACGAGATGTTAGGTTGTATCAAAGCATGTCCCTAACCATATAGAATGGCCAATGACCTCAAGTCAAGGGATCAATGCATCTAATATCACTTGTGAGGATAACTCATGACACTAAGTCATTGCCTCACAGCGGGTCGGTCCAGTATATCCACCACTGATATACCCATATGTCTGTGTTAGCATCTCGTGCCTAACCAGCCCATGTACTAGTCTCACAAGTACCAGAGTTGTCTCATATCCACTCTGGTACATCGACTAACGATCATTTGAGCACAGATCCAATCTGTCTCCAGGGACATTATCATGTAAGTACATAATCACAGATGTAGACAAACATTGATAATGACAATGCCAGAATGATATATATAAATATCAAAGTCAGGTAGTACAATAATGGACCAAAATTAGGTCCTATGGCATATACACCAACACTTATTCCCTATTTTTGTGAATTGATGATATCATTGACCCTCTTCTCATTTTCATCAAACTTGACCCAAACCTGGAGATGAGGAATGGATATCGATTTGGATACAATAGTACTTAATATATATTTTTTTTTCAATCTCTAATTCTCTTTTTTTATTAATTGATGATATCGTCGAACCTCTTCTCATTTCGTCGAACTTGTCCGAAACGTGACATAAAGTCGATTTGTCTACCATAATATAGAATTTCTACCATGTTATCTACCATATTACAATAAATTTCTACCGTGTTGTAATAAATTTCTACCGTGTTTTAGGAAATTTCTACCATGTTATAGGATTTTTCTATCATGTTATAGGATTTTCTACCTTGGTACTTGGTGGAAAAATCATGTAACATGGTGGAAATTTATTGTAACATGGTAGAAATTTATTATAAATTGTGGTAAAATCCTATAACATGGTAGTTCTTCCACATTGACTTGGATACAATAGTACTTAATTACTACATTTTTTCAATCTCTAATTCCCTGTTTTTTTAATTGATGATATCGTCGAACTTCTTCTCATTTTGTTGAACTTTACTAAAGTTGACCCAAATTTAATTCAAGCTTGACCCAAACATGGGGATAATAATGGACATTGACTTGGATATAATAGTATTTAATTAATACATTTTTCCAACCTCTAATTCCCTGTTATTGTTAATTGATGCTATTGTCGAACTTTTTCTTATTTCGTCGAACTTGATCCAACTTGACCCAAATTTGAGCCAACTTGACCCAAACCTTAGATAATGAATGGACATTGTATCCAAGCCAATGTCCATTCATTATCCCCTAGATTTGGGTAAAGTTAGGTCAATTTTGGGTCAAGTTTAACGAAATGAGAAGGCGTTTGACAATATCATCAATTAACAAAAAAAAAATAGAGAATTAGAGATTGAAAAAAAGTATAAATTATGTACTATTGTATCCAAGTCACACCAAGTGATTTATTACTATTTCAACTAGCTCCATGCAAGTTTCGTTGAAAATTCATGTGCAAATATTTATGCAATTCGGAAATAAAATCAAGTGAAAATATTTACGAAGTTTGATAATAAAATCATAAGTTTGACCATAAACTGAACATTCTACGCGACATAACATTACTAATTTCAGACAAATTTTCATACAAATCAAACGTTATAGTGTTACATGGAAGATAATAATGTTATAGTATTAGAAGGAAGATAATAATACTATAAAAATAAATAAAATATTCTTACAAAGGCACAGATAGAGAATGGGGTGAAAATACTGGCCGGGAAGGTGAAGCGACAGCCCTCGGCTCGACGGAGAATGAAGTCGGTAGAAAGAAGACAATAACGCTATAGTGTTAGAAGGAAGAAGGAAATATAGAAATAAATCAAATATTCTTACCACGACACTAAAAGAGAAGAGAAGGGGGCGAAAATGCTTACCGGAAAGCAGCGACGGCTCTCGGCTCAACGGAGAACGAAGTCGTAGAGGATTACGGTGCTAGAGCAACGGCGCTCGGCACGACGGAAGAGGAAGCTGGAGCGAGCGGAACGAGAGCGAGTGGATTTAGGGTTTCTGCTTCGGTTCGGCGAGAGCGGGAAGGAAGCAGGAAATTGGAGAGAGTGGGATGACAGTGAGGTGATGAAACGAAAAGAGGAGAGAGATAAACCATGGTTGGGTTGGGTTACGGAGACAGTGCGCAACAGGATGGGATGGAGCGGATAGTGAGACGGAGCGGACGATGAGACGGAGCGGACAAGTTGACGGGACAGAACGGAAATCGACGACGGCGCCATAATTCCCAATTCTAACGAAACGTGAAGTGCTTTGGGATACATGCGTGGCAAATCAGCTTTGCGATTCATTGAACAGTAGATACTTTGCCGTGCATAAGCTGTCGTGCCTAGGACATTTTTAGTTGTGTTTTTGCAAAGGGGTGCCCTTTTGCAAATTTTGTAGAGGAGTGTGCCCATCTGCGCCCATCTGGAAAGCACAAATCTTAAAATAGGTGAGTCATGCATCTGTATGCAATTTTATTTAAGTCCACTATTATACGCTATCTAATCTGTGTTATACAATATCACCGTTATATTGAAATGGTTTCGTATCGTATAACAACTTAATATTTTCATATAACACTTAAATATTTCTGTATAACACATAAATATTTTCGTATAGCACCTGAATATTTTCGTATAATATCTGTTTATTATCGTATAACACCTTAATAGTTTCGTATATCATGTGACTATTGTCGTATAAATATGTTATACGACAATAGTCACATGATATACGAAAATATTAAGGTGTTATACGACAATAGTCACATGATATATGAAAATATTAAGGTGTTATATGATAATAGACAAGTGTTATACGAAAATATTCAGGTGTTATATGAAAATATTTATGTGTTATATGAAAATATTCATGTGTTATACGGAAATATTCAGGTGTTATACGAAAATATTAAAGTATTATACAAAAGTATTGAAATATTATACGAAACCATTTCAATATAACATTAATATTGTATAACAAAATCTAAATATTGTATAAGGATGGGCTAAAATGCTTTTATGTGGAGATGCGTGCCCTACTTGTTTTAAGATTCGTACTTTGTAGAATTGGCGCACTCCTCTGCAAAATTTGTAGAGACCCCGCTGCAAAAACGCAGCCGACATTTTCTGAATGGCACGCTATACTCGAAGATGCAGTTTTCTGGTTCTTCCACTAAGGTGAGTTTTTTTTTTTTCTGTTTTTTGAGTGTTTAGTTTGCTTTTTCTGTAACTTCACGGTCAGATCTAAAGTTGATTTCACAATTTGATGTGTTGTAGCTTTGATACCCTTAATCCATAATCCTATTCGTCAGTACATATATTATGAGGTAGCAGTAATACTGTATCGGATACAGCATCCAAGTCTCATATCACTTAATTTTTTTTGGCACAATTAAACATTTATTGAAACTTTTCATGACTAACAATGAAGAGGGTGCGACTGACATTGATTTTCAGCTAGCTAGCGAGGGAGGCCAGCCTCGCTCTACACAAGAAACATAAAGCAACCATGAATGCAGGTAAATAGTTAAAACAGACCCACCTATGCAAGACAAATCAGATACATGATTCGAGGATAATATATTGAAATGTATAACTCGATGATCAGTTAACGCGACGACAGTTTCTCCTGATCTCCAAGGTGGAGCCGGCCGGCGGTGCAATGTTGCCCATCCTGGTGATGGAGTTCTTGAAGGCGTTGAAGAAGTTGCCTTGGTTGCTGAACAGCTTGTCCACCAGATATATTGCTCTGTTGTTGGTCAAAAGCCCCGCCTCTGCTTGAGGATGGCGTAGTAGTGGTTGTCGAAGGAGAGGGCGCTGCCAGGATCCATCTCGATGGCGGTGGTCAGGTCGGTGGGGCTGCACTTGGCCTTGAGTATGGTGACGTAGGCGGGATCCAGCGCCGGGTCGGAATCGTCGTTGCCCGTGAAGTTGTACAGCCTGTTTCTGATAATGCTGCAGTGGCCCACGCCTATGGTGTGCGCGCCTGACAGCACGACCAGGTCCTGGGCGCTGAGGCCTTTGGCGGCGAAGTTTCCGCGTAGCGTGGAGAAGTTGGCGAAGGGAGAAGGAATATTGGCGAGCGCATCCGCCGCCCGCGACACTCTCCCGTCCTTTCTGCCCAACTTCACTTGCCACTTGCTCTCCTTGAACTGGTAATCAATTAAATCGCATAAAATATTATTTCAAATTTTGTATTAATTAACAGGAGCTTGTTTACTATTTATATATACTTGAAAAGAGACGGCGTCTCTGGCAGCTAGAGCAAGAATATCAGCGCAGGAGACGGTGCCGGGGCAAGCCTTGTCCAATTCCTCCTTCACCTGATCGATCACCTCGAACCCTCCAAGAGTGCTATTTGGAATCGTATCCTTTTCTGCAGTGTTGTTTGCCGTTGAATCCAGGAGCACCGACCCATCGCAACCCTAATCGTCACGTACATACATTTCATTAAATTAAAGATAACATTTTTGTTGATAATTACGTGATTAATTACTCACCATCACGAAACAGTCATGGAAGAACATTCTGATAAACTTTGCAGACAGTGTTGGGTTGGTTGCCACGTTGGCCCACACCAGAATAATCTACTGGACGTTGACTTGACTGGCAATGAACAATTAGGCGGTGATTTAATTTCCATGTTAAACTAATTGATAAGTACACGCATTTGTTAATTGTATATGGAACATGGAGGTAACAGCAACTTCATGTTCATTGTTACTGGTGCCCTTGCATTAATGAGCTGGAATCTATTACGAGGTCTGAAGTTTGACAAGTGATGAAGCGTTAGAATCTAGTTGAATAAGAGTGGAAGTCAGTTGTTGTTTAGTAAGTGGATAAGCAAAGTCAACGAGTTCTCGTGGAATAATTAATATAATGAAAGCGACAAGTGGGGATTTTTTTTTTTTTTTTTGGTTCGTAATGTTCTGCGTGATGAGATACGTGCATGGGAAAGTGCTTGGTATTTTCGTGCCATGTTCTCTATTTTTTTTAAGCTGTTTATATATATATATATATAGAATGATTGCTTCAAAATTTACTTTGAAAAAAATATAGGGCATATTCCCAAACCGAGGGTTCGAACCCTGCACAAAAATGATAATATCTCTCATCAAATTATAATTAGTTTAATAAAATTTAAAAATCAAATTCTATATTTTATATATTTGCATAATGTATATTTAAATATGTATATATTATATATTTATGTAAATATGGTACTTATTATATTAAAATTTTTATATTATTAATTTTATAATATAATATATAATTTTCTACAATATCAATTGTGTAATATAATATATAGTTTTATAATATTAAAATTTTTGTGTAATATAATATATAATTTTATATTATTATAATTTTTGTGTAATATACTTATGTTTTTCTATAACAACTACTTACCGTACAGCTTTTCACATACAAACACTATCCTATACAGCACTTTTTATTTTAATGCAGACATAACAAATCCATTTTACTCAGTTATGCAAAATTAAAATTTAAATACTTAAATTCAATTAAAAGATTTAGGCATATATTCTACAGTAGCTTATCGAATTAAAAAATCTATAGTTTTGATTATTTTATAAAAATATATTTGTATATGAAAAGGTGTTCACATTACAAAATTCGTCATCAACATACCAGGATAAATTATTATATGATTTTAGAACAATATATAGAGAAACAATGTAATATAAAATGAATCAAACCTAATTGCATCATTAATCTTGTTTATCTTCTTGTGTCCAAGTACAAAGCTACAGATCTTCCACCCTATCCTTATTTTAAATGGCTCTCAACGAGAAAAGACCAAAGCATTAAAGATGCAAGTGGAACCTTAGCTCATATATATAATAGTAGAACCCTCATCTCCTCCCCCATGAAGGAGTTTGGGTTTTAGGGACTAGAATCCAAAATTATTCTGAATTTCTTTCCAACTTGTGGCCTATATTGATTGTCTTCATATTCATTAATGAATTGTTATAGGCTCATTTAACTTACTAACAAATGTTCTATTAAATTAATTAATATTAGATAAAAAATTTTAATATTCTTTGAGTTACTCAACATTAATGAATTTTATTATTTTTTAAAAAATTATAAAATAATATATATTTATAATATATATATATATCTCCTAAAAAACCTTTTTAAAGAAAGATGCATTTATTAATCCATATAACACCACATTCAATACAATCTAATGCAACCACTAATATCAAATCATGGCAAAGCATTGTATTATTATATTAGTAAATAACATCTACATGGATCACAATGTGATTGTGTAGTAAAATGATGAATACTTAATATCATTTTTCTTATTAGTCCTCTTTATAGGTTCTCAAACTAAATAAGAAATTTACTTAATAATTTCTCTAAACTAAATGAAAATTTGATATTCATATTGCTGAAAAACCCCGGGGATATTTTATAATTTTCATAGATAGAGATTTCACAAATATATTGCACAGCGGAAGCAATATCCCCGAAATAGGCCAGTCCCAAAAACCCAGTGAAGATCGCATGCGAGAGAGTCGACACGATGAGTTAGAAAATATCTTAAAGAAAAATGAGGCCGATGTCGAGGTAGGCGCCCAAGCGTGCGCCCTCTGCAGTCTCACACACATGGATGCCGCGAGCTCTCTTCTTCCACGCCCGGTGCTAGCCTCGGGAAAAAGATCCAAGCCTTTGTTACCTTCTTCAAGCCTTGTGCCACCTCCAAGGATCAAGCGCCAAGGAAAAAGGAAGAGGGAGAAGAATGCCGCCAAGAGCTTCCCACACTTGCACCAAGAAGAGAAAGGGAAAAGGACACTTGCAGCTAGGGTTTGATGGAAGAGAAGTTGTGCGCCACTTGATCCCTTGCTTTCGCGCCTCTTGATGTTCTCACGCCTCTAAGGAATTGAATCCCAAGAGAAGGGGCAGCTAGAGCTACTTTTATATGGCAAGACGTAGTTAGGGCAACGGCTAAGATCATGACAAGTGTACGGCTAGGATGAGGAGGTTTGAGGCAAGGAAAGTCTCCAAGACTTTACCATAAACTTTATTCAACCTATCCATAATTGCCCAAGTACCATATCATCCCAAGACATTGTTGGGGTATGCCCTTAAGGCTAGGCCTTGGGATTCTATCAGTATCATGTATATAAACTCTTATGTTTATAAAGGCAATGGTTGTTATTCAGTATATTACATTGTCTGCTGCAATAAGTGTACTTCTGAA
>JANTFE010010551.1:0-14002 GCA_027562315.1 Costus pulverulentus | reverse complement strand
CTGAATTGTTTTGGTTCAGTTTAAAGGGATTTAAACTCTGATTGTAAGTGAGATCTGGTCTGATCATGTTTGATTGATTAGGGCTTGAGATCGGTAAGCTTTAATCGATAGTGTTGATGCTAGATCGATGAGATCAAGAGCATCAGAAGATGAACGGTTAGATCTTGAACTTAATGGTTTAATATGATCTAGACCAATGCTTTGGTTAATTGGGTCTTTGAACCAAACCAAAATGAACCGGCTCATCATGTGAGCACATGGTTCAAAGGGGAGAGCAAAAATTGCACTTGGGGTAAACCCATGGTCGCATTGAGAAGTGGTTTGCTATTTTTAGAAGCCATGATCTCAAGTTGAGACCACGTCTCACGTTTGTAGAGTGCAAGCTCTATTCTCGCCTCTTGCCCACCCCTCTCGACAGACTCTCGTATGGTAAAGCTTTGACGCGTTGGAGAGGATTCGGCCAAGCAAAGAAAACATCCCTTTTCTTTCCATTCGATCAGGAGACTTGGAGAACCTTGCTAGCACAAGGAGCGACAAGGAGAAGCCGAGATTCATCTTGTGTGCGCACGCTTTGGAGGAGAGCCCTTTTGATCTCTGCTTCCAAGACACCATCCAAGAAATGGCATCGGTATGTATCTCTTGATGTATACAAGTTTATCAAAGTTGATCATATGACATGCATGCAATCGATCTCGAAATCTTTTCTTCCGCTGCGTTAAACCTCTAGTTGCGCCTATTAGGGTTTCGCCCCCTTTTAGGGGACTTTCAGTTGTCTCCCACTTCTAGTGATAATGGTATTGCAATGTTCCCGAGAGCTTAATCTAGATATTTGTTCTACTAAAATTTCATTGTACTCCACTAAGGATTCTAATTGAGAAGCAAGATGACTAACAGTTTCTTCAGGATCCTCAAATTTTTTTGTGTTTTGAATTCGCAACGATTGAATTTGGCTAGCTGAAAATTTCTCTAGCATGGGTTCACTAACCTCTTCAGTCAAGGGTTGCTGATCCTCATTCTCATTCTTACCATGTTGATGACAATATAGCATTCCTTCATCTAGAGCCCATTGGCTATCATTCAAGGACATCTCCTCAAGTAAATTGAAAGCATCGTCAAATGTTCTATTCATCAAGGCTCCTCCTGCGACAGCATCAATAATTAGACGGGTATTATAAGCTAAGCCATAATAAAATGTCTGAATTAGAAACTCATTTTCAAAGTCATGGTTAGGACACTTCCGTTGTAAATCATTGAATCTCTCTCATGCTTTGCTGAGTGATTCTCCACTCTTCTGTTGAAAGTTCGTGTTTTGAATCCTCAATTGGATAGTCTTGCTTGGTGAAAAATATTTTTATCAGAAAAGCTTTTGATAATTGATCACATGTTGTGAAGGTATTGGGTTGACGAGAATGCAACCAAGATCGTGCTTGATCCCTGAGAGAAAAAGGGAATAATATTAGTTTTAGTGCATCATCAAAAACTCCATGAATTTTTATGGAATCGCAATATTCAAGAAAAACATATAAGTGTGAATAAGGATCTTCGATTGATGATCCTCCAAACTGATTCTGCTGGATCATAGTCAAGAGGGCATCGTTAATTTCAAAGTTGGTGGCCTCAATTGCAGGTTTAGCAATGCTAAAGTGTATCCTTTCAGGATTAGGGGCTGCATAGTCCCTTAGTGATCTTTGCTCAGTCATTAGAAAAGAATTTCCACCGCATACTAGAGCAAATTGAACAAATGATGTAAGTAAACAGAAAAGAATAAAAAGATAAAATATAAATGAAACCTAGTCTAGCAGTAATCTCAATATCTTCAATATTGACAAAACTAAGGTCCCTGGCAACGGCGCCAATGGCTTGATGTACCGTAAGGTAACACTACAAGTTCGGTATGCGTATGCTTTCGACTAATCCCCGGTAACGGCACCAAAAACTTGTTGTTATCCCGCAAGTGCACGGGTACACGAACTAATAAAGAAAGTATTGAATCCACAGGGACCTATGTTGTCAAGTACTGAATAATTGATTTTTCACTATCTAGGCAAATGAATGAAAGTCAAGCAAATATTGCAAACACACAAAAGAAAACTGTCTGAGAGAAAGCTGGGACTAGGGTTTTGTTCACTTAACTTTTATGACTAGATATGAATAAGGATTTCGTCAGTTTAATTTTATCATGATGAAGATACAATTTACCTAGTAAAATGATTGTTTCATTCTCGTGCAAACAATCACGCAGGGATTTATCTTCGCTTTCATGCAAGATTTGTCCCAACATTGAAGAGAAGTAAATTATCAATTTATGAACTCAAGGATCACTTTTATGCATCCGAATTCTAGGTTGATAATCTCTAGCGGAAGCTCGAGGATCACTTTCGTGCATCCGAGCCTCAACACTAGTTTTACTCATGGATCTCCAACGTTTCGATCCTCACTTTCGTGCAAGATCTCCACGTTTGACAAATAGACTCGATCTATAGATTCATGTTATAATCATGGCAATAATTCTACTAGAATAGATCAAGTTGGATCAAACCTAAGGAAGGGTTCGTAACATACAATTCTAGGGTTCCAAATTCTCAAGCAATTACCTTTTAGTCAATAGCGAAAATTCTAAGAACATAATTAATAACATGGATTTATAAAGAGTCTAAGCACAATTATCACATGAGCAAAATCATCATGCTATGATTAAACGCAATGAAATATATAAAAAATAGTTATCTAGTCATTGGAAATTAAGTGAACTACTCCCCCATGTCCCAAGAGTAGTTTAAGCTATCATGGTAAAGGAGTTACAGAATTCCATGGTTTCATAAGATCAAAAATCAAAGGAAAAGAGAAGTTTAGAAAATACAGCACGGCTGTGAAGTATTTCACAGCCGAAATTTCCAATCTGAGGCGATGAATAGTGTCGGCGCCTCTTCTTTCCTTGATTTCTCCTTCAATTGATCTCCTCTCTGTCTCAAACTTCTAGCACGTCGTCTCCTCCTTCAGATGAAGCTTCAGTATGAAAATCACGGTCAGAGATCATCTGGATCGGGCATGGTGGCAAAAACCTAGGTGGCAGCGTGGATGACGATTTCTCCCTCGATTGTGGTTCAAAATTGGGGCTTTTCGTCTGTGCGTGCTCCCCCCGTCCAAAACTCCCCTTTTCCTTTTTTCAGTCTTTTGTTTTAAGCTTTGGATCGACCGCAATGATCTCCGCAAAATTCGGGCGTCGAAATTGACCTGGGAGTCACGTTCCAAAATAGAAATACGGCAGTGTAATATCTTACGGTACTACCGTAAAATCCCTTGAGTCTTCTGCTCTGATGTCGTCTGGGAATTACGGCACTGTAATCTGGTTTACGGTACTATCGTAAAATCGGGGAAACTTTCTATTCGGAAGTGATCAGAAAATACGGCCCGTGTAATCCTTTACGGGGGTGCCGTAAAATCGGGCGATGTCTCTGTTCTGAAGCGCTCTGAAATACGGTACCGTAATATTGTTTACGGCGGTGTCATAAAATCCGAAGAACTTTCTATTTGCAAACTCCTTAAAATACGGCAGGGCTCGGATTTTACGGTAGCATATGAAATTACGGTACCGTAAAATGGATTATGGCCCTGCCGTAATTTTCAGACTTGCTCCGTTTTGCATGAAATTTCTTGGGTGATCTCCTTTTGATGGTGGGAACTCTTCCATGTATTTGATTTTGCTTGAAAATGCCTTAAATAGTGCCTTTTTTCCTGAAAAACATGAAAAACCAAAATAGAAATAGACTTTGCAATATTTGATGGATTCAACATAAAAGCAAGTAAAAGATCCTCAATTTGGCATGAAAAGGTACCCAAATGGAAGCAAAATATACTACATATTTTGGTGTCATCAAGGGGGAGGGGCATTATCCACAAGTGTTTCCTTTCATGTAGAAAAGTTGGTGAACGATTTAGAGAATGTCGAGAAAAAATGCAAAAAGATTTTGGAGATCCCATTCTTGTAAACAAAAACATTGTAGCATTGAATTGAATATGAGCTGAATTCTTGTGAATGATATTCGGCTTATTATGCTAGTTGCAAACTTTGTTTGTCTTGGACTAGGAATCTTAAGAGTTAGATTCTAAAATTAGTTTATTTTTCTGAGAATCTTTTCATTTGAGTTTGAGGTCATCAATGTGTGATTATATCTTGAAAATATATTTTTCATTAGTAAATTATTTTCTCCATACTCAGCATTATCCATTCGTTGATTTTATTGCTTCAGGACAAGCAAATGTTTAAGTCTAGGGAGACTTGATGTCATGCATTTTTATAGTACTTGTACTATGCTTTATCTGCAAATTCTCTCTTGTTTCTATCTTATTTCTATCTTATTTCTATTCATTTCGACTTAAATTTGTGTAATTATTTGGAATCTTCACCCCTATTTTCTTTTCTCCCATTTAAGGGGAAATTGACTAGATTTTGATGGATTTTAAAAGATCTGAGTGCACGAATAGATTCCAAATGACAAGATGAAGCCACCCAACAAATTTCATGCGAATCGGAGCTAGTTTGGAAATTACAGCTTGCCCGTAATTATCATCACAATTGTAATTCCTGGGAAGGCTTTGGAAGAAATTATAGCTTGCCTGTGATTTTTATCATAGTCGTAATTCCCTCAGTGCAAATTGATGAAGCTGCCGAGAGGATTACGGCTTGTCCATGATTTCCATCATGGCCATGATTCCTTTGGTGCTTTTTTATAATTTTTCACTGAGAAGATTACGGCCTGCCCATGATTTCCATCACGACTATAATTCTCTTGGATTGTCTACCCCATCCTTAGATGCCACAATTATGATCAGGCCATGATTTCTATCACAGCCATAATTGCGTCCGCCATACGCGATTCCTCTTTCGTTTCTTACCCGATTTGGCTCTTTTTTGATCCAAAATTTGGGAGAAACTTAATCGGAAGGTTCCGGAGGGTATGATCTAGCTATGGAGTGATTTCTAAGACTTTTTGGCAAGTATTCTTGGCTAATTCGGTGAAGTGGCGAACCTAGGGTGACTCAGGTAGTGAAAGGTTATTTTCTCACTAAAAAGCTCTATTCTCTGGCTGGCTAGCGTTGATCTTCACAAGGGACCCCAGATTTCATCTCCTTTGTCGATTCTTTATTTATTTTGCCTTTTTGTAATGAAGAATGCGGATTTTTATTGTGATATATTCAAGAACATGTTAGGATAAATTCTATTTCAGGATTAGGGCATAGCCCTCTGTGATTTCAGGATCTAGTTAATAATTTTCGTACATTGAAGTTTTAACTGTGCTTGATTCGATTATTTTTGTGTTTATTGCGTGTTGATTACTGGACATGATTTACATACTTTTTGACGTCGCATAATGTACTAAAAAGGTGAAGTGCAATGTCGGATCTATAATTTTCGGATAGATTGATTCGATCACGTAAATAGTTCGAATCGATTTGAGGGATTTTTTTTTAGATTTGTCAAGAACTCATTGGGTTTATGTCGAATTAAAAAACATGAAAGTAGGAGATTAACTCGGGTAGACACTGGGTTGTACTACTGAATGGGAGCAATCTGTGCATTCAGACAGATCCCCTTCAGCACGGTAAAACCCTTCTTTAGATGAACTTTTTAGTATGATTATTTGACACAAAATGGTGAACCCGAAATCCCAATTTCTCATAACATGATTACAGCTCTGTTGCGTTTCTTTATAATTTTCATAACTTAGCTCAATTAGATTTTGAACTCAACCCTTTTCTGATTCATCTAGCTAACAATTCTAAGATAAGTCAGTATTTGGCTATTGGTCTTTGTGGGATGATATTATTATCTTACTTCGGTAGGTCGTGCACTTATAGCAAGCCCATCAACCAAGCGTGGAGGTTGAGAGGACTCGAGGAGCCCGTGTGTGTGTGATTGTAGAGGACACTCCCGTGCGTGTCTCCATCATCAATGTTGCTCTATAAATTGCTAAAAGGCACTACTCTTCACATCCGTTAGTTTTCTCACTCGTAAGATGATCCTGCATCATGGGAATTCTATTTTGGGCCTATCGCTTCCGCTGTTCTCAATTTTAAAATTGGCTCAGGGATTCCCAATAGTAAGGAGCCTGACACTAATTGGAGAAAGGATCCATCTCAAAGCAGATGCATGCTTTGAGAGAGTTGTTTGATCATCACCGCAATGGCACTAATGGTCAAATTGCACTGATCGTAAGCACACTAGAGGCTGCAATTGCAAAAATTGGAACATTGAAGGTAGCACTTGCGCAGCTTGCTTCAAACCCGTCTGTTTCAGCCTTGGGCACATCTGCTTTAACAGTTTAGTGATGCTTACTAGAACCTGCTACTTTTGGAGGAGCACGAGTAGCTAAAGTGTTAGAGAATTTTTTATTCGACATGGATCAATACTTTTGAGCTAAAAAGGTTGTTGATGTTGATAAAATAGAAGTTTTCGCATCCTATCTGGTGGGAGATGCAAAACTCTAGTGGAGGACTTATATGACTCCTAGATTGGAAGGAGAGAATTGAGATATTATGTTGTGGTCAGATCTGAAAGCTAAACTAAGGACACAGTTCAGACCAACAAATACACTATATCATGCGAGAATGGCTATCAAAGACTTGAACATACTAGCATAGTTAGAGAGTATGTCAATCAATTTTCATCCTTTGCATTGGAGGTAACGAATATGGTGGAGGAAGAAAAATTCTTTGCCTTTTTAGCTTGTCTATAGAGTTGGGCGCAACTTGAGTTGAGGCACCAAGGTGTCACTACTTACCATGATGTTGTTGTAGCTACAAATGCATTAGTGGATCGAGAGTAGCTTGTTCCACTACCACTTCTTTAGCTCCACATAACTGGTCTTCATATAAGGGTACAAAGAAGAAGTATATAGTGAAAGCTAAATGAAAAGTAGTGATGAACCAGACTCATAATAAGACACCCTAGAAAAAGAAAGAGTATGTACCTATTAGAAAGATGCTTGTTTCCTTTATGGTGGGCCTCACATAAAGAGAGATTGTCCCACTAGATAGAAGATATCATCAATGGTTGTTGAGAAGGAGAATGAAGAACAAGGATATGCTTCGGTGAATCCTCTTGTAATCGCTAATATTAGTTCTTCCTCTTCTACTTTGATGTTTGTAAAATTGAGTGTGAATAATTTTGATGTAACTGCTATGGTAGACACTGGAGCTACCAATTTGTTTGTTTTAGATTGATTGTGGGATCGATTGCAATTGAAAACAACTTCGTGTCTAACAACTGTAAAGACTATAAATGCCACGGCTAGAAAAGCTCGGGCATATCTCATGATGTTCCTGTTAGATTAGGGTCTTGGTCAGGTAAACATTATGTAACGGTAACTCCTTTAGATAATTTTAATGTTATAATTGGGTTGGAATTGCTAAGGAGTGACAAAGCAATTCCATTTCCACATTTACATGGCTTGCAGATTATGGATGAAAAGACGCCCTATTTCAACCCTTGCCAAATAGTGGTTGGGGAAGGACAAGGATCAAAAAACAAAACTGGGGTGCTCATAGTCTCTGCACTTGCCAAAGGAGTCAAGCGAGGAGAAACCACTCATCTGGCACATATCAGAGTGGTGGATGCTATACCGTAGATGGATATATCACCGATACAGCCGAAAGGAGCAAAGAGGAGGCCGGCTACTTTTTTCTCTCTAGGAGGCCAAAAGGTGGATGTTGCTATGTTGGGGGTAGTGAAGACAACTTTGGATGATCTTATAGTTCAGATGCCGCCAGCCATTGGGTCATTATTCAAGGAGTATGCTGATGTGATACCGCCAGAGATGCCTAAGATATTGTCTCCTAGAAGGAATATTGATCATGCGATTGAACTTGTTCTAGGTGCAGTACTGCCGACTCAACCCCCTTATAGGATGCCACCTGCTGAGTTAGCAGAGCTTAAGCGATAGTTGGATGAGCACTTGAAGTCAAGATATTTTAGGCCCTCCAAAGCACCTTATGGAGCGCCCGTATTGTTTCAGAAGAAGAAAGATGGAAGTTTGAGGATGTGTGGATTACAGAGCCCTAAATAAGGTTACTTTAAGAAATGCTTATCCCATTCCTCCTATTCAAGATTTGCTAGACAGATTAGTTCATACTTAGATTTTTAGTAAACTTGACCTTCGTTCTGGTTATTGGCAAGTAAGAATAGCTTCAGGGGATGAATCTAAGACTACATGTGTAACTCGATATTGATCTTTTGAGTTCCTAGTTACGCCATTTGGGTTGACTAATGCCTCTGTTACATTTTGTAATATGATAAACAATATCTACATCATTTCATTGATAAGTTTGTGGTTGTATACTTAGATGATATTGTAGTATATTCATCATATTTGCAAGAGCATATAGGACACTTGAAACAAGTTTTGAGAGATAACCAGTTATATCAAAAAGCTGGAAAATGTGACTTCAACCGGGATGAAATTCAATTTATAGGTCATGTTGTGAGTCACGATAGTGTAATGATGGATATATATAAGGTCAAAGCTATTTAGGATTACCTACACCTACTTCTATAAGTACACTGAGATCTTTCCTTGGGCATGCAAATTTTTGTAGACACTTTATAAAAGGGCTATTTGAAGATAGTAGCCCCATTATTTGATATTCTAAAAATGGATTGCACTTGTTGTTGGATGGATATTCACCAAGTGGCATTTGACAAGTTGAGAGAGCAGGTAACATCTAACCCGATTTTGAAACTTCTAGATTTCTCACAGCCATTTGAGGGCAGACCAATAGCTTATGAGAGTAGAAAGCTGAAATCTGCAGAGATAAACTATTCAGCTAATGGAAAAGAGATGCTTGAAGTAGTCCATTGCTTGAGGACATGGAGGATATACTTGTTGGGTACTAAATGTATTGTTAAGACTGATAATATTACTAATACTTTCTTTCAGACATAAAAAAAAATTTTAGCAAGACAGGCAAGATGGCAAGAGATGCTGGCCAAATATGATTTTGTTTGGGAGCATATACCAAACCGATTCCATCAAGTACCCGATGGTTTACGCAAGATAAATTTTATAACTTTTTGCTGCAATCTTACTCAAGTTGAAGGGGAGATAGTCCAGTTGAGGGCACAAATCAAAGATGGAGTTGTGTATTGATTCTATCTAGATGAGGATGGGTTGATCATGTAGCAAGGGAATAGAACTTATGTTCCTTCTGCGAGTGAGATTAGACACAGGCTTATGCGAAAACATCATGACACTATATCGTGAGGACATGTAGGAGGGACTCGCATGTATGCATTACTGAGTAGATATTGGTACTTGGTGTATATGCCCTTGGACCCGTTGTTAGTCCATCTTGTACTACTTGACATTGATATTCAATATATATATATCATTCTGGCATTGTCGTTATTATGCTATGTTTACATCTGCGATTATGTACATGGATAATAATGTCCCAGGAGACAGATTGTATCTGTGCTCAAACGGTGTCCCCAGTCAAGTACCTGAGTTGATAAGGTACAGCTCTGGTACATGAGAGACTGGTATATGGGCTGGTTATGCACGGGGTGCTAACGCAAGCATATGGGTATATCAATGGTGGATATACTGGACTGACCCGATGTGAGGCTTTAACTTGGTGTCATGAGTTAAGCTCACAAGTGATAGGAGATGCATTGATCCCTTGACTTGAGGTCATTGACTCTTCTATATGGTTAGGGACATGCTTTGATACAACCTAACGCCTCGCCGTATCAGGGAAATCATAACGGTTGTCATTGGGTATGTCACGACCCATATGAGAAGATCAATGGACAGACATAGGATTTGCCCTTTCTTACGGGAAGCTTGATATCCATGAAGGCCCCTATGGTTGCATGACTGGAAGTGTATGGCCATACCCAGGTGAAAGCCTGATTTAGTCATGACCAAGAGATTGGGTGAAAACAAAATGGTGACACACTTTGTCCAATCGGATATCAGTTTGGCAAAGAGACTGTAATGCATCGGTATCTTGTTGCGGTGATGGGGATGTCGATGCTGATATCCATTCCGAAGACTTGGGTAGCAGCGATGCACTGCTAGGTGCCACTCACTGCTTGTGATGACCTGAGTTCATCACTGCCAACGTTAGAGGAACCTACAGTATCGCACAACATGAAACTCGGGTTCTCGTATTGATCGGGTAGCCTATTGATCGAGTTATTGGATAACTCGGATCTGATTGGTAGAATCCATCAGTGCCACTATGCCTGATGAGTTAGAAGGGACTTATTAGAGCTAACTTCATTTTTGGGCCAGATGGGCCAATTGGGCCCAACTAGCTAAATGGGCCAAATGGGTCAAGTAGGCCCAGCAGGATATTTGGATCAAATAGGCCCAGCATGCTATTTGGATCAAATGGGCCCAACAAGCTAATTGGACCAAATGGGCCCAACTGGCCAAATGGGCCACATGGGCCAATTAAGCCCAATGGGCTAATTGGACCAAATGGGCCCAAATGAAGTGGGAGGTATTTGGAGTTGGCGCCATCCTCTTGTGAAGAGGGGTCACCTTTTCACTTGTGAAGGGTTGCGCCTCTTCACTTGCGAAGAGGTGCGCCCCTTGAGAAGAGTTGCGCCTCTTCACTTGTGAAGAGTTGCGCTTCTTCTCTTAGATAAATACCTCCTTGGTGGCCTCCCTCAGGTGGTTGGTTGATAAGAGAAAGCGCTCACAAGGTTGGACCTTGGCGATTTATCCACCTCCTCTCCTCTTCCCTCTCCTCTTGCCGCTCACAGGGTTGGACTTTGGTGAGCTTCCATCTCCTCTCCTTGGCATCTTCCCTTGGAAGTTGGCGCAAGTGCTTGAGGAATTCTCCCAGAGGCGTGGATCTTCTTCCCGAGGCTAGCACCGGGCGTGGAAGAAGAGAACTTGAGGTTCGGCTATGTGCGAGACTGCAGAGGGCGAACATTTGGGCACCTGCATCGCATCCTCCTTCTTTGCTACAAGGTATCATCTCCTACTCTCTGTGTCGATTCCCTCACAAGACTCGATCTTCTTCGTTTTTGGGACTAGCCTGTTTTGGGGATTGCTTCCGCTGTGCTTGTTTCTAAAATTTTAAAATCCCCGGGGTTTCCCAACAGTGGTATCAGAGCCAAGTTGCGAATTCGAACGGTGTTTTATGCTTTGATTGTATGCTCACATGCCATCTGAAATTTTTTGAAAATTTGCATATGCGCATGGATTTTTCTAAGTAAGAAAAATTGTAAGTTTTTCATTCTTGACATCTATTCGATCTCTTTGGTTTTTCGCTTTCTTCACATGGTGGGATAAACCCATATGTGAGATAATTAATTTCTCCCCACGCATGTAGGATAGACCTACTGTGTAAGACTTCTTTGCAAGTTAAGGATTGCAAGGGTAGGCGGCAAGCGTGCTTGGAGCATGCATGCGCCACTTGTACACTCCTAAGAGAAACGAAAAATCCTAGATTTGTGAACGGACGTTGAGGGCGAAATACATGTTTTCTAAGAAACTAAAACTGAAGTTTTGTGTTTTCTTGAGCATATAGAAAAGCATGAGAAGATTATGCATCGAGTTGTGGTCAAAGTCAAGCCCCTTGTATGCCTGTGATGTATTTATGTGCGGCCTGCGTGCCGCCTTTATCTTTTTGTTTTGTAAACGCACAAAGAAGATTAGGGGCGCATCCCTCATGGAGCTTGCATCTTGGCACATCAACCATGATGGCACCTCTTGCTTGGTTGCGCAAGTAAGGGCTTGGCCGAACCGTAGGGTTGGTGAGCTATCTCTCTTGGCACAAGCATGATGGCGCATCATGAATGGAGGAGCCATCAAGGTCTTGGCCGAACCCTATGGTTTGTGTGCTTTGCCTTGGTGTGGAGGACCTTGGAGCCGCTCTTGAAGATAGAGCTCAGTGGCGGCAAGGTTAGGTCTTGTCTGGGCTTGTCACCTAGGTCAAGCATTGAACATCCTTTGGCATGTAATGGTTCAATGTGTTGATTAGGCTATGACCACATCGCTTGTTTACTGCTTTCGATATCTGCTAAAGCATGCCTGGATGTGTTTTATCGGTTTATTATCACTATAAGATTGCATGCCTGTAATGTTAGACAAAAGATAAAACTGAGATGATGATACATTAAAAACCCTCAAAATAATATCAAGTCTGTAGCCTTCTGACGCGTAGCCCTCGTCAAGCTATCGATTAGTGGTGCTGTGCACTGTTTCCCACCCTCGTGGGACACACCCACTTATCTTCAGAAGGCATGTGGTGGCAATGGTTTCCCCAGTCCAGTTAAAAATCTGGGCGTGCCTTCGCAAGGAAACTCGTTGACCCTGGGCATAACGGTCAGGATAGACTTGACTGGTTTTTCATATGTGGTGGCCACATGATGGAACTCTAGAGGTAGCCTCGAGATGTTAAGGTTTTGTGTTGTTCCAGCCCTAGCTGGGCATAAAATGCTTGAACTGTCTTGAGAAGGGGAATTGCCTGGGTGCAATTGGCCGGCGTGCCCACCTTAGGAAGCATGGGTCACTTTGTGCATCTCATCCCACCCTCATGGGACGCGAAGCCTCATGTGGAATAAGGATCCCATCTCACTAGGAAATCTCAGATTTCCCGATTGACTTTGTGGGTTATCAATTCGATTAAAATAGTGGGAGCCATGATCATTTAATGCAAGTCCAGATTAAATGATTTGAAGTAGTACTAATCTGCTATCTTGATTGTTGTAGATCAATGGCTATGAACAATAGCAGATTGTCACTGCGATCTATCCTGGAAAAGGACAAGTTGTCCTTAAGCTCGAGAGGAAGCTCTATGTCCTTGAGCAGCCTATTCTAGAGCCACTTCCATGCTCGGCCTTAGCGGTTGAGAAGGATGCTTTTGATAAGCATCGGGCTGATACTTTGGAGGTTGCTAATTTGATGCTAACCAACATGTCGCCTAAATTTAGTGGGCAATATGAATCTAAGAATGCCTCTGAGATTATTTCTAATCTAAGGCAGCTCTTTAATGAATTGGTTGAGCTCAACCCTCCTACAGTAGTCATTCAGTGTGGTGAGCTGAAAGGTTTGACCAAGGAGCTGAAACTAAAGATGGAAAGGATTAGGAATGACAGGTGCTATTCATGTGGAGGGCCACCTCATATGTTGAAGGACATGGTGCGACTTCAGAACGAGGAGAAGAGAAGCTGGGCTTCGTCTTCTGGATCAGGTATTTATGTTACCAAAGTCAACCTTTCTACTTCTATATCATGGATATTGGATACCGCATGCGGAGCTCATATTTGTACAAATATGCAGGGGCTCAAGAAAAGTAGATCGGTGCGGCCTGGAGAGATTGACCTACGTGTTGGAAACAGAGCACAGGTTGCTGCTGTTGCCGTAGGACTTTTGATGCTCTCCCTGCCTTCTGGACTTCAACTAGAGTTAAATAATTGCTATTATGTACCTTCTCTTACCAAAAACATTGTATCTGTTCCTTGCTTGGCAAGGAAAGGATTTAAGTTTGAAATAAAAGAGGACTCTTGTTCTTTTTCATTTGCAAATGTGTTTTATGGGAAGGGTACCTTGTGCAATGGATTATATGTCATGGACATGGATAACTCTATATGTAACATAAATCATAAAAGGATCAAACTGAGTGGTTCAGTTGGTGCGTACCTTTGGCATTGTCAATTAGCCCATATAAACAAGAATCACATTCAACAACTCCATGCAAATGGATTGTTAGATTCAACCTCCTTGGAGGAGTTTGATACTTACGAGCCTTGTTTATTACGGAAAATGACAAAAGCACCCTTCACCAAGATTGGTGAGAGGGTAGGAGGTTTGTTGGATCTCATACATAGTGATGTGTGTGGGTCATTCTGATGGAGGTGGGATCACTCACAAATAATGGTGCATTCAAACAACGCTTTTAAGAAAATATTTTTTTGTATTTTTTAGATAAAACCGAAATTACTCTAACGGAGTTGGAAAATATGTTTTTATATTTTTATAAGTAA
>JANTFE010010543.1:12204-36382 GCA_027562315.1 Costus pulverulentus | reverse complement strand
GTTTTGATCGGTTATGAGATCATCAAGGCGCATGGCTTCCATTTATGGTAAGTCATGAAGGCCTCTTCTAAAACGCTATAACGCATATGCGTTGCTCTCTTCACTTGGGCGCTTTGCACTCTCGTGAGAAAGAGGTTGACGAGAAGGAGAGGACTTGACAAGGAGCTCTTGGCCAAGAAAGAGACATCTCATCCCTTCCATACGACAAGCACCTTTGAAGAACCTTGCTAGCACAAGGATCTCAAAGAGTAGCCGACTTCATCTTGTGTGCGCGCCGTTTGGAGGAGATCAATTTTGTTCTCTTGATTCCAAGTCGCCACCCACACAATGGCTATGGTATGATCTTTCATTCATCTTTGCAATCTTTCGGCAAGTTGATCATATGTTTATTCAAATGATCCCAAGGAAACCCTAGCTTCCGCTATGATTGTTTTTGATATGCACCCCCTTTAGGGTTTCACCCCCTTGCGCTCCCCCTTGAAGGGGACTCTTCAGGAGGTGTCAAGAAGACTTAGGGCGACTTCAGTACATGATGTGGCTAGGGCTTGAATTACAATGTCGCATATCTCTTACCTATCCAAAAACAGCTCCCTTTATATATATATATATATATATATATATATGCACCTAGACCAATTAAACATATATCAATATATTTAATCAAATAGACATACGTCTGGCCATATCACAGGGATAAAATGAATATATTTATTCAAGCCTACTTGCGCTTAGCCTCAGTTAGAATAAATATATTGATATCTATTCTAAGCATGCCCCTAGCCCATATTTAAGCCAAGAGAAAAATTCGGTTGCTCAAATAATATTTTATTTATTCAAGTAACTCAAGTGCCAAGTCCACATTTACACCTAGACCCTTGTTTAACTCAAGTGTCAAGTCAACAGAGATCAAATGTGGTCCACTAGTAGTCAACTAGTAGTCAAACAAGAACTAAATAAAATATCATCCTCATCCAAACAATCTCAAACATTAGTCTCCCAATTTGATTCAGATCAACTAAATAACTCGATCAATGTAGGTGTGGGACCCTATAGGTTCCTTAGACATTAATAGTGATGAATTCATATCTTCACAAGCAGTAAGTGACACTTAGCAGTACATCATTACTACACAAGTCATTAGAATTGAGTCATTATCAACATCCCTTAAATTGCGATAAAGTACTTATGCACTATTGTCCTTTTGCCTAACTAATATCCAAATTGGATAAGTGTGTCACTTATTTAACTCAATCTAATGGTGATGATTAAATCAAGCTTTCACCTAGGTATGGTCATACACTTTTAGTCATACATCCATATGTGGGGCGCCCAAGGATATAAAGCTTCTATTTAAGGAAGAGGCAAATCCTATCTTGGCTGATTGAATCTCTCATATGGCTTATGATACACCCAATGACAATCGTTACGACTTCACTACTATGGCAAAGAGTTAGGTTGTATCAAAATGTATCACTTATTATATAGAGATATTAATAACCTCAAGTCAAAGGACAAGTGTACCTCTGTCACCGTGAGACTAAACTTGAGACACCAAGTCAAATCCTCACGGCAAGTCGGTTCAGTATATCTACCTCGATATATCCATATGCCTACATTAGCAACGCATGCTCAACTAGCAAATATAGCAGTCTCACATGCACCATAGCTATCCTATATCCACTATGACACTCGACAGGGGACAATCTATGAGACTAGATAAAATCTATATCTAGGGACATTGTTTATGCAAATATACACATGACGTAGGTGTACCAAATGCACAACAATGACAATCCCAAGATATGTGAAATATCACATGTGAATGTAATACACATATCAGATGAACAACTAGTTTTTGGGCATATACACCAACATGGAGAACCTCTAGGGTCTGATCTTGTAACTTCTCGTCTTTTCTAGTTTAAGGAATTAAATCGCACCTTGTGCGCATCAGGTAAGTCTTATTTTGCAATTAAGTTCTCAATTGCAATCTTTTTCTTTTTTTGACATAACTCCTCGCTAGTCCGGGTGCCGGAAGCAAGGGAAGGTTTCTTGTTCAGTTGTGTTCATTACAAAGGCACTAAGCTATTCGCTAGACCTTGTGGTTACCTCAATGTTCGTGCTAAGAGCATAGATTGGCTTGCTCGCTTGAGGTTAGTACGTTAATTTCTATAGTTGAGTGTCGTTATTTTCATCATTATACAGTGTTCCTTGAATACGCATATCGATGAAATATCAGTTTTCCCTCTATATGCATTTTTACTTTCCTTGTCTAAATACTCTCTCATGACTTTTATCGCTGCATTGTCAACTAAAGTCTAGAGTCGGAACTAAGAACCTTCATCCCACTATCATCTGCATCACTAGCACAAAGCATGTTATGGACAAATACTAGTAGAGCAATATCACTAATCACCAAGTAAGAAAAATTACAGCAATATAAAGCAAGATAATGACACCAAAATTTACATGGAAAACCCTTTAAAACAAAGGGAAAACCCACAGGAGCAACACCGATCAAAACCTTCACTATCAAAGAGAGATCACAGGAGCCACACACTAGAGGGAATACATCAAAACATCAAGAACTACATGTCCTTGGATCAAGGAACGAAATAGGCCATCACTCACAAGGTGGAAACCAAACACAGAGAAGATGGAGAGATCTCACCCAATGAAAAACTGCACAGTCTAGGGCTGCAAAATCAGTTACCTTAGAGAGCTCCAATCCACGATCTGACCGTTCAGAATATGGCAAATTGAGTGCTCTATACGCCTACAAAGTTTTAGCTCAACCCAAAGATGGCTAATATTTTAAGTATGTCATCAAGTGGGTCCAACCAAATGTGAGCCATCCTCCATATAGGAGGGAAACTCACCCAACAAATCTCCCCCTCATGACTATATGGAGGGATTCATCATACCGGCAGTCTTGCAACAAATGTTATTCTTCTCTTTTGAAAGAAACTTTGTCATCATATCAGAACCTTTTATCATAAGTATGAGTCTTCATCAACTCTAGTTGTTTCGAATCTAACACATCACGTATCCAATGATACTTCACATCAATATGCTTTGATCTAGAGTGAAATGTATGGTTCTTACCCACGTGAATTGCACTTTGGCTATCACAATATAGAATGTGTCTCTCTTGCTGAAAATCATGCTCCTTTAGCAACCTCTTTACCCATAGCACCTCTTTGCAAGCTTCAGTACTTGCAATAAATTCAGCTTTAGTTGTGGACAATGCAACACACTTTTGCAATCTTGATTGTCATGCAACGGCACCACCTACAAATGTAACTAGATAACCTGAGGTTGACCTCCTACTATCAATATCTCCTGCTATATCTACATCTGTGTACCCAACCAACAAGGGCTTATCACCACCAAAACAAAGACATAATTTAGATGTACCTCGAATATATCTGAAAATTCATTTCACAACATCCCAATGCTCTCTTCCAGGATTAGAGAGAAACCAACTCACAACCCCAACTGTATGAGCTATGTCTGGTCTTGTGCATACCATGGCATACATTAAGCTTTCTAATGCAGATGCGTAAGGTACTGTCTTCATGTCTTCTTTATCCCTATCACTTGATGGGCTTTGTTTAGAGCTCAATTTGAAGTGACTAGCAAGTGGAGTATTAACTTCTTTGACTTGAGTCATGTGGAATCTTTCAAGCACCTTTTCCACATATTGTTCTTGTGATAACCATAGCTTCTTGGATTTTCTATCATGAGTAATAGTTATGCCAAGTATCTTCTTTGCTGATCATAGATCCTTCATGGCAAAGGTTTTACTCAAGTCTTTCTTTAACGTGTCAATTTTAGAGACATCATGGCCAATAATTAGGATATCATCTACATAAAGTAGCAAAATCAAAAAAATCACCATGAGAGAAACTTTTAACAAAAACACAATGGTCTGAAGTTGTTTTCTGGTAGTTATGCTCCACCATAAATGACTCAAATTTCTTATACTATTGCCTTGGTGCTTGTTTCAAACCATATAAGCTTTTTCTCAACCTACAAACAAGCTCTTCTTTTCCTTTTGTCTCAAAGCCCTCTGGTTGCTCCATGTAGATCTCTTCCTCTAAATCACCATGAAGAAAGGCTATCTTTACATCCATTTGTTGAATCTCCAAATTCATGCTAGCAGCAAGTCCTAGCACAACTCTAATAGAAGATATCTTTACCACAGGAGAAAAAATTTCATTAAAATCAATACCCTCTTTTTGATTGAAGTCTTTCACAACTAGCCTTGCCTTGTATCTTGGTTGTAAACTCTTCTCTTCAGCCTTTAACTTAAAGACCCATTTGTTCTTTAATGCTTTCTTGCCTTTAGGTAACTTGACCAAATCATTTGTGTGATTATCATGCAATGATTTTATCTCTTCCACCATAGCTTTTAGCCACTCTTCCTTTTGATTGTGTGCTAAAACCTCTTCAAAGCATTCAGGTTGTCCCTCATCTGTCAACACAACATATTCATCTGGGGAATATCTGCTTGAAGGTTGTCTAATCCTACTAGATCTTCTTGGAGGAATATCAATTGCATCTGTAGACTCTATGGTCTCTTGGCTATCTGACTCAATTGTCTCAATGTTAGGACCATCCACATCACTATCTCTTTGATTTGATTCAGCAACTTGAGGGGCTAAGTCCAGTACATCATGACTTTCTTGTGGCTTTGGCATATCTGTCACCCTGTCAAAATTTTTAATTATTTGGTCTTTAAAGAACACAACATCCCTACTTCTTATTACTTTCTTCTCAATTGGATCATAAAGCCTGTAACCAAATTCTTCATTTCCATAACCAATGAAAATACATTGTCTTATCTTTGAGTCAAGCTTTGGCCTCTCATCTTTAGGGATATGAACAAGGCACGACAACCAAACACTCTCAAATGCTTGTGAGATACATCCTTCTTACTCCAAATTTTTTGTGGCACATCATATTGCAAGGGAACACAAGGAGATAAGTTAATAACATAAGCAGCGGTAATTAAAGCCTCACCCCAATAAGTATTTGGAAGCTTTGCATGTGAAAGTAGGCATCTAACTCTCTCCATAAGTGTTCTATTCATTCTTTCTGCTAGGCCATTTAGTTGTGGAGTCTTAGGAGGAGTCCTTTGGTGTGGAATACCAAGTGCTTTGCAATAATCATCAAATGAGCTCAAATATTCACCTCCATTATCAGTACGGATGCACTTTAACTTATTTCCTATTTCTCTTTCAACACTAACATGAAATTGTTTAAAGACATCCACTACTTCATCTTTGGTCTTCAAGGTGTATACCCATACCTTCCTTGAGTGATCATCAATGAAGGTCACAAAGTATAAAGCACCACCAAGTGTTCTTGTCTTCATAGGACCACATAGATCTGAGTGAACCAACTCAAGAATATCAGATGCTCTATGTGGTGGAACAACTCTAAATGCAACTCTATTCTGCTTTCCTGCCAAACAATCAACATAACACTTTAAAGGTGAATTTGTCAAACCTTGAACATACCCTTTTCTTACTAAAGTGCCTATCCCCTTTGGACTCATGCGACTAAGTCATCTATGCCATTAATCAGAAGCAACATTATCAACAGTTGCATTAACAACCCCTCTAGAGTATCCAACTTGCATCACATATAGATTTGAGAATTTTTTTACCTTGGGACAAAACCAAATCTCCCTTTTTCAGCTTCCACTAACCATCACTGAAGGTGTTGACATATCCTCCATCATTAAGTCTTCCAACAGAGATCAAATTCAATCTGATATCTGGAAGATGCTTTACATTTTTTAGTGGTAGCTTTGCGCCATTGTTGGTCTCAACATAAACATCTCTAATACCAACAACCTGTGCAACTCCATCATTTCCCATGTGTATAGTACCACAATTTACAAGAGTATATATAGAGAAAAGTTCTCTTTTTGATGTGACATGTGTAGAGGAACCATTATCAATTACCCAGCTAGAGTTGTCATTAGTGAGATTTACCTCATCTCCCTTACATAGAAGAACAAACTCTTCTGACATAGCGTTAACTCTATTAGTCTCATCTTCACTCTTACTATCTCTTTTCTGCTCTTGTCTTTGCTCCTTTTTCAACTTTCTACAGTATTTCTTAATGTGGCCTTTCATCCCACAATGGTAGCATTCAAAGTTCTTCTTTGGTCTAGATTTGCATCTAGACTTATCTCTATACTCTAGGCCTCTGCTTTTATTTCTCCCCCTACTTTCTGCAACAAATACCTTTGCATTATTAGAAATAGCTGGGCTAGTAGTCTTCCTCCTTGTCTCCTCTTTTAATAAACTGCTTTTCACCAAACTCATGGTTATTACTCCATTGAGAGCTGAATTAGTAACAGAGACTCTAAAGCCATAATGTCTGCACTTCATCTTCAAAACTGATCTTCATTGCAGCTAATTGATTTATAATTCCCTATATCTCATTCAAATGATCAATAATAGGAGAACCATCTTTGTACTTCAAATTCAAGAGTTCATTTATTAAGTACAATTTGTTTCCTCCTGTCTTGCGAGCATACAACTCATCAAGCTTACACCAAAGTGCATATGCATCATTTTCATCTGAGATATGATTATGAATATTGTCATCTACCCATTGTCTAATATAGCCACAAACTTGTCTATTTAGCAACTTCCATTCAACATCACTCTTATCACTTCGTTTTGCAGATTCACCAAAAATTGGAGCATGATGGTTTTTGCAATAGAGAAGATCTTTCATCTTCCCTTTCCACATATAATAGTTGCTACCATTAAGACTTATCATTCTACTAGTATTAACCTTCATCTTTACAAACCAAATTAATGGAACCAAGCTCTGATACCACAGTTATGGACAAATACTAGTAGAGCAATATCACTAATCACAAAGTAAGAAAAATTACAGCAATATAAAGCAAAATAATGACACCAAAGTTTACGCGGAAAACCTTTTAAAACAAAGAGAAAAACCACAGAAGCAACACTGATCAAAACCTTCACTATCAAGAGATATCACAAAATTTTCTCAAGCCACATACTAGAGGGAATACATCAAAACATTAAGAACTACACATCCTTGGATCAACAAACAAAATAGGCCATCACTCACAAGGTGGAAACTAAACACAAAGAGAAGATGGAGAGATCTCACCCAACGAAAAATTGCATAGTCTAGGGCTAGAAATCGGCGACTTTAGAGAGCTCCAATCGACGATCTGACCGTTCAGAATGTGGCAAATTGAGTGCTCTATTTGCCTGCAAAATTTCAACTTAATCCAACGGTGTAATACTCTGTGATCATCATTTGATCAAAAGCTAGATAGATTTCTCTCTTCTCTATTCTCTCAAGGTTTTGTTGCTCCCTCTCCCTCAAAGCATGCGGCTGCAATCTCTTCTCAAAAGTTAGCCCTAAAGTCATCAATTGGTCACCAAAGAATACCCAAAGATGACTAATATTTTAAATATGTCATCAAATGAGTCCAACTAAATATGAGTCATCCTCCTCCGTATAGAAAAGAGAACTCACCCAACAAAGCAAACCAAATCTTGCGTTTCACCAACCAATTGCAACATTTGTTCTATCATTTGGAAAAGCTCGCTGCCACCAATAGTCACTTGCATGCAGTTGAACCTGATGCATGCTTTGAACAATGGATCTTAGGATTCATTGTGACTATTTACATCGAATATTTGTCTCATTAAGTAAAATGTTCTTCTACCTCAATATTTTACTTTTGTTACATAAAGAGATTTCTAATTCGTCTTTACAGTCACTAATTGAAGAGCTCAAATACATTTTTGATTGTGATGAATGCTCAACCTAATCACCACTACATGGGTGACACTTGTCTAATTGAAGGCCTCAAATACGTGTTAAAAGTTGTATATTAATGAATTAAATGAGCGTTTTATGAATAAAGTATGTGTTAGCAAGATTTTATATGTTTGCAATTGTTTCTGCATCAATTTTTTCGAGATAATGTTGCCTTCACGTGATTGGATAGACAAACACCCAATTGTTTGCGAGGCCAATCGTTTTCTTCCGAATATTGTCGCCTTTCCATTGATTGATTGAGAAAAAGATGGGAGGCGGGTCACAAGAGGCCCAATTGGCCCGTCTCTTGCGCTCGGTCTGTCCCCACCTCTTGCTATTTTTGGAGACAAGTTCTCATCATGCTCTATCACCTCACTGTTTCTTTTCTTTTTCTTAATAAGAATTCCTGTTTAAGATATTTTATTATTATTATTATATTTTATTATTTTTTTATCTTATGTTATTTTATTTTGTTCTGAATAATTTACTTGTACACTTTATTATTTCTATGATGTTTTATAAAAGACTCTTTTTATTCTTTACTGTTAGGATTATTTTTTATTTTAAAAACTCACTTCCTACCCACAATTTAGTCTAATATTCTTTTAAACAAATATTTCTTAAATGATTTAATAATACCTTTATAAAAATATTTTGGTGAAAACTAAAATAATTTTAAAATAAAATCAGGTTTAAAATATTTCTTGTTATAAATTAAAAATAACATTCATGAATTGAAAACATAACTCAAAACATAAATGCAATTTTAAGACATAACAACATATTTCAACTATTGTTCTCTATCTTATAGAAATCTAATTATAAATAAAAACTCTAAAACACGTTTTCGAAATCTAAATCTTATGGAAAGTTGTTTTAAAAGTTAGATAAGATAATATTGAAACACTGATCTTCTGTTTTTTTTTTTTTTTTTTTTTTTTTTTTTTTTTTTTTTTTTTTTTTTTTTTTTTGGGAAACATTTTAGGAGGCTTTAAGACTGTGTTACGTAATTTAGACATCATATTTAATCCCTTTGTTTCAAAACTTTCTATCATATCATGCTATATGTCACGCACAGGATTATGCAAATAAAATTTTTAATAAAATACAAGAGAGTCAATACTTAACTCGCACCCAAGCACGCCCATGCAAAGGCTAAGTGGTCGAACCACTGATCCGGGCGTGACCAGTAGGAGCACATCCTCGACGTACTCTTCAGCCTATCCCAGGCGACCACCTCGGCTCTCGTCTCGACGAACCATCGACCGCCATATGCCCATAAGGACCGCTACTCGCTCCAACTCTAAAGTCCTTCAAAGTACATCACCCGAGACTCGACGTCGGCGCAGCGCACGTACGAGTCTGGTACACCGGAGAAGAAACAAATCCGCACGTAGGCGGAGGCGCACACACGCGCAGGAGACGACGTCACGCAGGACGCCGGGCACACGCCCTAACTCCGACTAGATCGCAAGCAGGCAGCCGAACTTACACACTCGCCCAACAGGGAGGTCTCGTAGACGTCCAGAATACACAAACCGGTAAACGCGGGGCACACCACACCTAGCCGGCGCACATGACCGGAACGCAGAGAGGGGCGAGGGATCGCCGACCGAGTAGGACAACCCGGCCGGGAGCGCGAAGCTCAGGGAGCCAGAGAGAGGAAGACGCCGGCCGAGGAACCGCGTCCAAAACACGCTAGGGGCATGCGCATAGAAAACGAGGCACATGCACGCCAACCAAAGCGTGTGCACGGAACTTGAGGCGGTGGACCAATGGCCGGAAGATCATCGCAAACCGCTTGAGGTTCACTGGAGCCCACTCCGACCGAGCCCAACCTCGCCGGAACAACTGGCAACGCCGGCGAACTGACTGTTGTTCGCCAGACGCCAAGCTAGAGGAAGGGAGCCGCGCTCCACCTTCACGCTAGACGACGCCGGAAACCCAGGAGGCGCCGGCGATCCTTTCACCGGACGCCACCAAGAAGAGGAGCCGAAGCTCCAGCCTCACCGGCCGTCCAAGCCCTCGTCGGGAATGAGAGAAGAAAAGGGCAGCCGGGCAAAGAAGCTGTCGGTGAACACCATGCCGACGGAAAACCACCAGCCGGACGGAGCCGGACGGAGCCGGAGCGGGAGTTGGAAGAGGGCTTACCTGGGCGGACGTCCGTCCACCGGCGTCGCCGAAGAAGGAGGAGGAGGAAAGGAAAGGGGACACCGCCCCTATGCTCCACGCGTCCTATACTGCCGCACCCATACCCACCGGGAAACACTGCAGGAGCCGTCGCCGCCACTGGAGCCCTCGCCGGAGCCGCTCGACGGAGGGAGAGAGAGGAGAAACGGGGGAGAGGGGAGACGAGTGGTTGCCGTCACCGCTGCTGCGTGCGTTCAAACGAATGCAATGCACGTGCTGCAGTAACACGGGGTACTGTAGCCCTAAACCAATTTCTCCAAACGGGTCGCCCGACCTAGTAAGCCGCACCTCCCGATCCACTAGCCCATTAACCCACTTTCCTTAAGCTAAATGGGTTAGGCATTGGACTGGGCCTAGGCCTGGGCCTGGGTTTGGGCTCAGCGCCTGGGCCTCACACTATACATTACGGTGATATATATAATCAAAGGCCACCCTAATTTGATTGATATCCGTTATAAATTTCAATGCATTACATGCATCTCTTCACGTAAGTTTGTAAGGTATTTAATTAGTCGTAGTGAATGTTCTTCATCTTGTAAAGAATTTTGTGCTTACTGTTTCGAGTGTTTTTGTTTTAATCTAAAAATTTTGTTTGAGATTATTAGGATTTTTTTCAAAGCTCCTAGGCCCTAAGCCCTAAGCCCTATGTGAAGCCCTTTAAAAAATCCTTACCATGTATACTCAGGAGAAGCTTAGTGATGTTAAAGGATTTTACCAAGAAAAGAATGAAGATTATAACATAATGGCCAAAATATTAAAATACATTATCCTTCATCTAAGATGTTTAAGATAGCTAACATTACAACTTAAACAAGTCACTTAGAATCTAAGCCTTCTTTAGAATCTAAGATATCTTTATAAACTCCACAAGATATGAACCATCTTGAATTTGCTTCCATGAAGGAACCTTTCTTGATATATATATAAAAGACATTGAGTCCAAACCCTTACCTTTACTTAAGAAAGAACTTGAACCCAAAGATATTAAGATAGATCTAGTTCCTAAACAATTGTTAACATTGAAATAGAGAACACTAATGAACAAGTTTAATCCTTAACAACAAATCTAATCTATCCCATATACTAGAAGATCCTTCTAGAACAATTAGACCTTTCCTAGATACACCCTTAAAACTAATCAAACCTAGGAGCCATGAAAAATGAGGTTGGAGATAAAAATGGCCTTAGAAAAATAAACTCAACTTGTGCCTTTGGAATTTATTCCGAAAATTTGTCAATGGGATTTTGCAATTCCATATCATTTAAACCTCCCTTATTCAAGAAATGAAGAAGATAGAGCATAAATCTCTCCACTACCCATAAATCAATCTATATTGACTCAATTAGGCTTTCACAAAGTTTGTTATTCCAATTAAACCTCATGAGTAATGCTCTTCTAGTCGAACTTATAATAATGTATACATGAACAATCATTGCTTAGCACCTCACTCAACCATAAAGTTTGAAAACAAACTTAAACCCTTTGAACTCACCGCTCAAATTTATTTTATAATTCTAAGTAACATAGTTAACTTACATTTTTCTCCTAGAGATATGTTGAATATTTCTTTGTTGTACCAAAGCTAACCAAACTTAAATCACTAAGGTTTCTCTCTCATTTTCCTATTAGCCCTTGGAAGTCAAATTACTATTCCAATAAACATCTTTATTTAACCAAACACTCCCTAAAGTTTCATTCAACCTTTGGTTCAACTTTGATTAAATTTGATCATAGAGATTTTGATCCTCCCATATTCTACCCCATCTTATCCCACAATTAAATTGAGATCCTACCTAGTACCCAAAACTTAATCATGAAATTGAACAAACAAAAACTCACTCATTCCAATACTCATTATGAATCTCATATGTTGAAAATTGGTATATACTGCACATGCTCCACTCTAACGAGCTGCCCCAAGTATCATGTAGGAAACAAGGAGCTATGGTTCAAAGGATTGGACCTGTACTATTGTAAAGCACAAATGGATTCATCTCAAGGAGCTAATGAGCATGGATATATGACCATTGGATATCCCAAGAACTATAATGATAAGGATCTGCTGCTATACAACAACTTCATCAAAGAGCTCCAAGGTCATTAAAGTCAACCTAGATGAACAAACCAAAAGGAGTTCAACCCTTGAACTCAATTTGTTGGATAGACATAGCATTCTAATCCCAAACTCCACAAGGTCATTTTAAACCTCTGAATGAAGTTCCATTGTAATTTTCTAGGGAAGAATTCTTTCCTTCCTAAGAGGGCTAATGGAGTACGGAGTCATATATTTCAGCGATATAAATGAAATTGAAGACCACCCTAATTTGATTAGTATCCTTCATAAATTCCAATGCAATACATACATTATTATAGAGTGGTTTATATATATCATGCATCAATTGTGCATTATAACATGCATCATTATCATGTTAGTGCATTGCATACATTTTATTACATGTATTATGAGCAAGATCCTTAAGGGTCGACAATACTAGCTTAATCCCCTCAAGCTACCTTCCAAAGAGGAAGAACAACACTTCAATTAGTTCAAGTGAAGGCTTCAAACTTGAAGATACTTCAATTAAGCTACCATGAGAAGCACCATCCGAGAAGATACAAGTATTGGACACCCATGTGGAGATTTCTACCAATTAATGATTCCATTATTCAAAGAAATACTCACCTCCCAACAAGGAAGCGATTTGCACTCCAAATACTCGTAAACTAGCACAGAAGTCATCAATCTAAAAGGTCCATCAACTCACAAATCAAGGAGGCTAAGAAGGAAGCCAAGAGCACCTCCCTTAATCAGCTAGCCCAAGAAGGCAAGGATTTGGATTTCAAAAATGCCAACCCCTTGAGTAAGCTCATGCATAGCTTCTACAAAGGAAAGAAATGGTACAAATCTTAGCAAGAAGTGGTGGAGACATTCTCATGTTTTCCCTCTCGTCTTGGTGCAATTTGGAGGATTATCTAACTAAGAACTTGTTTTTTTTTATTTGCACTTAGAATCATTGTAATAATTTTTAATGTGTAATTGTGAATCCTTGTAACCCCTTGCCTCTACATAAGAAGCTATCACTGGTAGAACATTGAAGACTAGGAGGGTGATTCTTTTTTCCCAAAGGATAAAAAGGATAAAAGGTGAGTGTTTCCTTTTCGTTATTTAATCATTTTATTTGTTTGTTGTTTGTCTAGACATTTACACTTTCTTTCGTGAGGAAAAAAAAAGATATTTTAGAGGTGATGGAAAATAAAGGAGAGCAAACAAGAAGGAAGATTGTTATATTTTTTGCTCATTTTGCAATCTGTACAATTCACGTGGAAAACAGGATCCACAGCGTCGTAAACTAAACTCATCAGTTTTTCTTTGCTCGTTGGCTGGTCCCACTGGTCACTCTTCTTAGTCACTGCCACCGCTACTCCTGTCTCCCTCTCATGGTGCTTCATCGTTCGTCGCTACCGATCGCAGCTCGCACCTGCCGCAACTATGATTCCATTCGTCCAAAGAGCAAGAGCTTGCCGCTGCTTCAATTTCTCTCTTTTAAGCTGTGAATTTTCTCCAACAATCTGAATGGTGAAAAACAATAGCTAGTTTTGCTATCATCCCCGCACTTGTGTTCCTCTTTCCTATCATGGAATTATTTTTTCTTCTGAATTTTTTGATCATTTAATTTCTTCTAGTGGTTGCATCTGAATCTGTGATGATGTAGGAGTCTTATTATTTTAGATGTGGTAAAATCAGTAAATAAAAGTAATGTATTCAACAAGGTGCCAAGGCATTGATTTAAGTTTTTAATATTTTATAATAAATAATCAAAATTATAATTTATGATAATTTATATTTTTAATATTCTATAATTGTATTGTTTTTTAAAATTCTTTAAAATTCTTATATTATACAATTTTTAATGTATTAATTGTATTTAATATTATTTAGTAATTTTATATTATATATGAACCAGTTGAGGTATAAATATTAATTAAACTTCATCTGTCAAGCTTTCCTCCCCCTATAAGAAAAGAAGAGGGAATTTTTTTTCTATCCCTCCATTTTTTTTTCTAGTATTTTATTTTTCTTCTTATTTTCTGTCCTTTGTAAGAAATAGAGCCTCTATGTTTGTAATAATTTTCATATTTAAATTTAGTATAAAATATTTCTTCAAACTATCTATATGAACACGTGTGACGTGTGCCACCTGCATCATTTATTGAATCACTTATAAATTAGGCTATAAATATTTAAAAAAAATAGCCTTGAAGAAAAAAATATTAGTCATTTATGAGTTGCTACGATCTCACATAATACAAGTCAAAATTACCTACTATTGAATTTAGTTCTTCATCTTAATCAGATGGAGTGTGTAACATACATTAGAATGTATTATGCTATAATAATATCATTCATAATCAATTATAAGCTAGGCTAGCAATATAAAAATGTAGCCTTCATGAAAAAAAAAAATTGTGATCACTATGCGTAGTTAGAATCTCATATAACAAAAGTCAGAATTACCTTATATTCATTTAATTATTCATTTTAAGGATATGGATTATGTAACATGCATTACAATGTATAAGTATACATAAAGTTTGTATGTTGATTTTAGTAAAGAATAAAAATATTTTCACTTGTCCAATGGATAAAGAAGAGATAAGTGCATGCGATTCAATTTTTGTGTACCAAAATCTTCGGCTTCTTACATAATCAAGAGAACCCTAAACCTCCTCAATGATTTGTAAACATAGTAAATAAAAGCAATTACAAATTACTTAATCCATTTAAAATATAATAAATTTAATTTTTTTTTTTAAAAAAAATAATAGCTTACATGATATACAGAATATAGAATAAATAGTTGATTGCTATAAATATTATTGTACGTTTGGATCTTGACAAATAAGGGATTGAGTAAAAAAAAAAAAAAATTGATTGAGTGGTGTGACGTAGAGAAGAGATATACTGTTGTTACATACTATTCACGGCCGGACTTATATATTTTGTCATATAGCGTTGACTAACATAAACGTGTACAGTCACTAATATGTAATTTGCTTGTTTCACCACAAAAAGCAATCACCATATGAATCAAAGTCATTCATCCTTAGAATGTACGATATTGATATTTAAAAAGATGGGGGTGATTTGCCAAAGATTTCTTCTAGTCACTTGTCTCAATTTAACTTGCATTGCCAAGTGATAAGGTTTCTTTCTAAATCAGTTCAAAATGCAAATATCAGAAGCTGCATCAAACAACCCAGTCATCAGAATCATGACCACCATGGGTATGCCTCTCCAGCAATTTCAAGCTTACCCGGAGCTCCTCCTCTCCCTCCTCTGCTTCATCTTCCTCTGTCTCTACTACCAAATTTCCCGGAGCTCGGTTGTCCCCGTGAACTGGCCCCTCGTTGGTATGCTACCCAGCGTCTTCCTCCACCTTCACTGCCTCCACGACTGGTCCACCCGCGTCCTCCGCGAGACCGGCTCTAACTTCCGCTTCTTCGGTCCCTGGTTCATGGGTCAGGACTTTCTGTGCACTGACGACCCCGCCAATCTCCAGCACATGTTCAACATCAACTTCCCCAATTACCCCAAGGGCGAGGAGTTCGCTGAGATCTTCGATTTCCTCGGTGACGGCATCTTCAATTCCGACGGCGACGCGTGGAAGAAACAGAGGACGCGCGCGCACAGTCTCATGAGTGGCCCCAACTTTCGCGCCTTCATCGGGCGCGCTAGTCGTGACAAGGTGGAGAACGGGCTGCTTCCCTTCGTCTCCAGAATAGCGGCGCTAGGCGCTGAGGTGGACTTGCAGGATGTGTTCTTGCGCTTGACGTTTGACATGACCTGCTTCTTGGTGTTGGGCGTCGATCCTTTGTCCCTCTCCATCGGGTTTCCCACGGTGCCATTTGCGCGCGCCATGGACGATGCTATGAGGGCGCTGTTCATGCGGCACATCGTGCCGCAGGCGTGGTGGAAGTGGATGAGGCGATGGGGGGTCTGGGAGGAGAGGAAGATGGCGGCGGCGTGGGTGGAAATTGATCGCTTCATCGCCGAATGGTTGGCGAAGAAGAAGACGCCAAGGGGCCTCAACGGCGGCGACCTGCTGTCGTCTTACATCGAGGAGGACGGTTTAGAACAGGACGTGGACGACAAGTTCCTCAGGGACACAGCGGTGAACTTTATGGTGGCGGGAAGGGACACGACGGGTGCAGCTCTGTCGTGGTTCTTCTGGTTGCTGTCCAATAATCCAGCGGCGGAATCGAGAATCCTGGAGGAATTGAAGAGCGTGGCACATGAAAAGGAGGAGCAGTCGTGTTCGGAGGGAACAGTGGTGTTCGAGGCGGAGGAGGTGTGCAAGTTGGTGTATCTGCACGCGGCCCTGTGCGAGGCGCTGAGGCTGTTTCCGCCTGTGCCGTTCGAACACAAAGCGGCCCAGAAGGCGGACGTGCTCCCCAGCGGGCACAAAGTGGAGCGGGGCACCAAGGTGCTGGTGTCCCTCTACGCCATGGGGAGGATGGAGGGAATTTGGGGGAATGATTGCTTGGAGTTCCGGCCCGAGAGGTGGATCTCGGAGAAGGGGAGCGTGAGGCACGAGCCGTCTTACAAGTTTATGTCCTTCAATTCCGGGCCAAGGACGTGCCTGGGGAAGGAGGTGGCCTTCACGCAGATGAAGGTGGTGGCGTCGGCCATGCTCTACAACTTCCGGGTGGAGTTGGTTGATGGGCATGTGGTGGAACCCAAGCTCTCCATCATCCTCCACATGCGCAATGGCCTCAAGGTGAGGATCAAGCGCAGAGCTTCACAGAATCAACATGACAAATAAGAGATTGCCGACGATGGTACTGTGTATCATACAATAAATCTGATGCGTTTAGTTACTTTTTCTGTGTGCATCGTTCATGTATCGCAGCTTTTAGTCAGTGAGCGATCTCATTCTCTGCAATTAATTCCGTGCTTCTAATATTCCATAATTGTCATAGTAAATTAAACATTTATATTCTTCAATTATTAAGCCCTTGCCATAGTTGGTACAGCTCGTAGATTCAGATAAGATAAGCATTATTGTTCTTCTTCTGTGAAAATTTTTATGAAAAAAATAAACATTTATCTTAAAGTTAAATAAATGATAGATGATGAAATTATCATAAAGTCAAAAATGGAAAGAAAATGCTCATATAAGTCCAAAGGACAATAATGGCAAATTCACGAGTAAATTAGGATAAGTATGCTAGCTTCATTCTTATTCAAGGCGTACGACAAATTCATAGTGGCAGCTCGCCAAAGCAACAAGCTTTTCGGATTTAGTGCTTTTACCCTTTTTTTTTTTTTTTCTTGCTAGCCCCGCCTCTTCACTTGTTCCTTCCCTCTATTCTTGTATATTTTTACAACTCTCACGTGCCTTTCATTTGTCCACAATTTTAGCTACAATTTTGAAAATTGTTTCTCTAATTGTTTTGCATTTCTTTTAGTATATAAACGAACACTTGTAATATGGAAACATATTCCATAGAAATGGCCTAACTTGGGTATTATAATCGCCGTTCGATTCACTTGATCTACTTACTCATTGACACACTAATGTATCAATCAGTTAAATATCTTATTATTTCCCACTAATGTATCAACAATAATTTAACTTATATTAACAAAATTTTAAACTATGTATATGAACGAAAAATTTTTATTTATGTATCAACAAAAAAAATTTTCTGTATATCAACGAAAAATTTCTATATGTATTAACGAATTTTATGTATTTCAACAAAAATTTAAACTATGTGTATCAACGAAAAATTTTTCTGTGTACCAATGAAAATTTAAACTATGTGTATCAACAGAAAAATTTATGTGTATCAACAAAAAATTTCTCTATATATCAACAAAAAATTTCTATGTGTATCAATAAATTTTATATGTATCAACGAAAATTTAAACTATGTGTATCAACGATAAATTTCTATGTATCAACAAAAAATTTATATATGTATCAATGAAAAATTTCTATGCCTCAATTATAAATTCCTATGTATCAATAATGAGTAACGGGAGACTAACGAAAAAATTTATATCAAAATCTATATCCATTGTGAAATGAATTGAACCATAATTAGGGTACCCAGATTAGGAAGCCTAACCCAGCTTAGGTTCCTATGTATCAATAATGAGTAACGGGAGACTAACGAAAAAATTTACATCAAAATCTATATCCATTGTGAAATGAATTGAACCATAATTAGGGTACCCAGATTAGGAAGCCTAACCCAGCTTAGGCCATTTCTCCTCCCCACTCTTTACTTTTCGTTTAGGTCTCCAATCTTCCTCAACCGAAAGCTACTTTTCGAGTTAAAATTGGCCTCCGACCAATGTCTTTGCTCCATCATGTGGCCCTTAGGCTCCCCCTTTGTTTCTTCAATTACACCATGACCATTTGTTTATCACATCATGATTTTGGTCTAGACCCCATCATCATTCGACCACTAACACATGCATGGCCAAACATACAATGGACAAAGGCCTAACAAAGTCACCGCCATTAATGAAATATTTTTGATAAGTCATAATTGCCTCATTGCCCATGTATCAAGTGAAAAGGATGCATGAGGCATCATCACTTTATAATTAAATCATTGACCACTAGTCATTATTATTTGGTTAATCCCGCAAATTGATTTTGTCATCCATGGATAAAAACGTGGAACTAATTTAGCCCATTTACATTGAATTAGAGTCCCAAAACTTATTTTTCATTTCCATCTTCCACACTCCTACAAGTAAGATGAATGTCCTAAAGTGGTCAAGATGTCGTCGTCTCTTTGATCCTCAAGTTAGGCAATGTCTTAAAAAAATCAAAATATGGATTCCCAATGCTCTTACGAGTATGTACGTACCTCTTGTAGCATTTTTTTTTTTTTGCTTTTATAAATGTGTGGCAAGGGACTAGTGCTTAGCATCTTGAGTATTTGGTTTTCTAACTGCTCAGTTTTTCCAAAGTGCTCAAGCTCCCATTTGATTAAGTGAATTTTGATCTTGCTTATTATATGATATCTACATACTAGAGAAAGATAAAACTGATTTTAGGGTGAGGCTAAATTAACAAAATCAAAAGAAAAATATCAAATTTGAGGTAGTCTTATGACGCATAACCCTCTTTAAAGGAACTACACCACATGATAAAATTTTAGAGGTAACATTGATAGCTTAGGACTTTGTATTGTATCCAACCCTTGATAGACACAAAATAGCTAAACTATCTCAACAAAGAGAGTTGCCTAGAGAGCAATCCACCAATGTGCCTACCTTAAGAAATGTGAGTCATTTGGTGTAGTTTATCCCACCCATGTGAGATATAGAGCCTCATGTGGAATAAGTATCCCATACTCACAAAGAAATTTTATATTTCCCAAATTATCATTAGAGGGTTGTCAATTCAAAAAAAAAAGTGGGAGGTATAATCATTTAATTAAAGTGCATATTAAATGATTTGAATATGGTACTAATCTGCATATTTTCTTGTTGTAAATTAATGGCTATGAACAATAGTGGATTATCACTACAATCTATACTTGAAAAAGACAAGTTGGTAGGAATCAACTTCATGGATTGGTATCAAAACTTGAGGATCATTCTCAAGCTCAAGAAAAAGTTGTATGTTCTAGAACAACCTCCTCTTAAAGCCCCTTCACCTATAGCCCCTCTGGGTAAGAGGGATGCTTATCACAAACATCAAGATGATGCTTCAAAGGTATCCTATATGATGCTGGCCACCATGTTGCTTGAGTTGCAGAGGCAAGAAGAAGAGCTGGGTACATATCAAAACATGTGTTGTAGAAAAATTGTCTAAAATCGATTTTTCTTCCCTAGAGAATCTATGCTAAAACGGCTAAGGGCATCATAAAAATATTACCTTTGAAGTGTGTTTGACGTTGTTGGTTAACAAGTTGTAGGCACTCAATTGTCCTCCCTCTACTAGTATCCACATAGCAACCCCTTGAAGGTCACCTCACTTTGCACTTGGTACTAACTTTGGAAGCAAGGATCCATTCCTTAGAATTCACACCAAGAGGGAGGAGGATGGTAGCACAAGGAGTAGAAGGAGAGAGGGCATCGGCTAGAGATAGAGAGGAGAAAATATAATTGTGTATTAAGGCTCAACCCCTACCTGTTTATTTATACAAAGCTAGGCATCCCTCTTATGGCATAGTCGACCAGTCTATGCCTTCATTGTGCACCTAGACAATGCACTAAAAGGAATAGGGGAAAAGACTTTCCATTAGAGGGTAATTTCATTCCCTAATTGTTAACAAATCCTGGGCCAATATTAAAACAAAAATAAGAGCAAAAGCATTGACCCGAAACAGATTTCCTAGATACGAAGAATCGTTCTTACTAGTAAACCACCGGATGTGTTAGAGTAGTACTTTTGTAATTTTTAGAGCAAACCAATGACGACGCTGATGCAGGAGCATACAACATAGAAGAAGGGGAAAACTTGCTCCAGGAGGTGCCCCACAAATTTTCTGTGAGTTCTGGCATCACAGAATGTTCCGCGGTCGACCCAACGACCGAGACTACTGCCCACGGCTTCTGCAGTAGCGTTCCAGACCACACATCCCAATCTGTACAGAACATTCCTCAGGGTACCAAGCGACCTAAACCACAGCCCAAGAAAGTTTCTGCAAATTTGGGTGTCACAGAGTGTTCCACGGTCGACCCAGCGACCGAAGTCACACCCGAGGAAGTTCCTGTGGATTCTGGCAAGTATACACAGAATGTTCTGCGGTCGACCTAGCGACTAAAGTCACACCCCAAGGAAGTTCCCGTGGAAAAAGTCAAGTATGCACAGAATGTTCCGCGGTCGACCCAGCGACCGAAGTCACACCCCGAGGAAGTTTCTGTGGATTGTGGTGAAAAAGTCACGGGGTGTGGAACTGGTCATGGGGTGACCCGTGGAAATCCTGAAATCGCCGATTTGCCCCAACGACCCTGTTTTGACGTGCACAACCCTCCCCACCATGTTCATCCATTTGAGGAGGATCCAAAGGAGCCCAACCAAGTGATTATTCGGCGATCCCCAACGCACATCCCATCCGCCGGATCGTTTCGTGGGTGTTGTCAGCCCACTTGCAATCCACACCGAAATGATTCAGCCTAAGGGTGCCATAGACCAGCCCCCCCAAGTGGCCCAACTCCAGAAGGACACCGCAATCATGTCAGTAACACAGCCCAAGAGCGTGCCACGACGGCGGTGACTCAGCCTACGACGTCCAAATTCTGCTGCTTCGTCGCGGTATGCTCCGAACGCGTCTAACTACCTTCGCAGCCACCTCGTACCAGCAGGAATCAAAGGACCTGCGCCAGTCCACTTTAGTTGCTAGACGTACCAGCAGGAATCAAAGGACCTGCGCCAGTCCACTTTAGTTGCTAGAAGTTGTTACTCTTTTGTCCCTTGTAGTAGTTTTTGTCCTTATGTAGCAGTCTTGACTACTTTTGGGCTGCAAAAGTAGGTAGTTGGTAGGAATTCAGCCCTTGTCTTGTTCCCCTCTCTTATCCTATAAAAGAGAAGGGGTGGGCTAGCTTCATTCTCAGTTCTTTAGAGTGGTAGAGTACTCCAACTTGTGGAGATCCAGGAGAGTGCCTTGATTCCAAGGTTGTAAGCGTCTTGCCTCGACTTCGAGGCGTGTAGGAGTCGTGGTTGGCGCCTCGACTCGAAGGTCCATTTCCAGTATTATAAGAAGTAAATCCCATCACCTCTGGTGGGTCAGGTTCGCCTGTTTTCCATTCCCTCGTGTTATTTTCCGCTGTAGTTTCCCTCTTGTCCATGAGTATTCGCACGGTGGAGGCGTGGTCGTTCCTTGTTTTTGGTTTGTTTCAGGTGCATAGGCGCGCGAGATGTACGCTGCGAATCCGCTGTCCCCATTGCGACGTGCTGAGCTTAAAATTTGCTTAGAGAGTGCACTAAATGCTAAGAGGTTAGTGATGTATTTTCAGTAGTTGAGTGTCGTTGATTCCTTCTCGCATTCGTGTTGCCCCGATCGAACTCGACGCTGATTTCTTCGTGTTTTCCTGCTATTTTCCGAACGCTTTTCACTTCCCTCGTCTAAAGACCCTCTCCCATTTTCGCGTGCTTCGTGTAATCCCTTAGAGTTCGACTTTAAGGACCCTCCTCCCACTAGTAGCTGCATCAATTTTGGTATCAAACCAAGTTGTGCGGACAATCCTCATTGTTCGCGCGATCCATACTTTGTCATATTTCTGCACGATTTCTGCATTTTCTGCATCTCTCATTTAACCTTGTTTGTGCATGGTGACTACGAGGTCACAAGTCATGTCTTCCCAATACCCGGAAACCATACCCGAAACCCAAGTATCGGTCCAACCCTCGGAAGGGAGTAGAACCAATGTAGACTCTTTGGCCGCACTTGAGGCCCGAGTCGATGCTAAGTTAGATGCGCTGTCCGCGCGCTTGGAGTCCCATGAGGGAAATACAAGCGCGATGTTTCAGCAAATAATGGCTGGGATCAACAACCTCACTCAACGTCCTGAGTTATTGGAGCCGAGACGCTCGAACCCGATTCACCCCCCCACCATCCGCAAACCCAGTACCTCCCACTAGAGAGCTACCTCCGCTCGCCGCTTCGACGCGGCCTCGCGTCCATGACGACTTCGGTCGCCCGTGACCTTATGAGGTCCACGGGGGTTTAGGCTTCGAACCACTTGATGAGGATGATGTTTGGGCCGCACAAGGGCCCCAATCTGACGGCCGCTTTGGCCACACTTGGGCCGGTCAAAGGCCCCCAATCCAACAACGTGTGGATCGTCCCCGCGCGGAGGATGACTTCCGTCGTTACATTAGGAACACCCCCGCCCCCTTTGCGGGAAGCCTTGACCCCACGAACTTCCTTGATTGTATTGCCTCTATCGATTCTTATTTTGACCTTAGTGATTGGGCCCCCGAGTCCCGTGTCCGGTTTGTGCGCAACTTGTTGGAAGGCCCTGCACGTTTGCATTGGGCAAATGTGGAACGCTAAAACACGCAGCAAGCTCTTCCTCCCATCGTTGATTGGGAGGAGATGAAGTATCGCCTTCACGAACGATATGTTCCCCCTTCGTATAGGCAGCGTCTGCTTGATCAGTACAGTAGTTTACACCAAGGGTCGAGTACTATCGAGGAGTACCGCCTCACCTTTGAGACGCTTCAACTCTGTTGCAACTTGCAAGAGGTCCCCGAACTGTCATTGTCCAAGTTCAAGAATGGACTCTGGTCGGACATTCGCCGAGCCTTACCCTCGTACGGTTCGAAGACGTTTGACCAAATCTTTCAGCGCGCTCGCGACATCGAGCACGACCTTCGGGCCGCGGTTCAGCGTAGCGAGTCTGGACCCCCTAGACGCCATCCTTTGAGCAGACCTCCTCATTCCCACCCTCGACCTGAGCGCCACGAGCCTCGTCCTGACCCACGGCCCGCACCTGCGGCCCATCACTCCCCTAGGCGTTCAGGCCTCGGTGCCCTACCTTCTCGCCCTACTTGGGAAGAGAGGGGAAAGGCCCCACTTGTCAGCCTGCCTGGTCGCGTTAACTATTACAACTGCCTCCAACCGGGTCATCTTTCCCGCGACTGCCCTAGGAAGTCCGCCACTGCAGACAAGGCCCCAACCCGTGTAGCCACCATCACCCGCGAACCAGCGGAGCAGGATATTGAGGCTGAGTGTTACACAAGCGGTGATGAGTCGGGTCACCCCACAGTTGCGGTTGTGCGGTGCACCCTCGTTCAACCCACACTCGCCGAGGATTGGCGGCGCTCGAGCATTTTCACGACTTACATGAAGTGCATAGGCACTTGTGTAAGATTGTCATAGATGGTGGTAGTAGCCTGAACGTGGTCTCCCGGACCGCAATCACGCGCTTCAGTCTCCCCGTAGAACCCCACCCCAAGCCTTACTCTATTGCGTGGGTTAACACGTCGAGTCTTCCGGTCACCCACCGGTGCCAGGTCCCCATCGCCTTTGGGGCCTATTGTGAGAAAGTGTGGTGCGACGTGGCAGCTTTGGATGTCGCCCACGTCCTTCTCGGACGTCCTTGGCTATATGATAGGGATGTGATCCACTATGGTCGGTCAAACACTTACGTGTTTGACCACAATGACCAGAAAATTC
>JANTFE010010543.1:0-12104 GCA_027562315.1 Costus pulverulentus | reverse complement strand
GTTTTGGTTCAGTTTAAAGGGATTTAATCTCTGATTGTAAGTGAGATCTGGTCTGATCATGTTTGATTGATTAGGGCTTGAGATCGGTAAGCTTCGATCGAGAGAATTCATGGTAGATCGGTGAGATCAAGAGCATCAAGAGATGAACGGTTAGATCTTGAACCATTTGGTTCAGTAAGATCTAGACCATGGCTTGGGCTGATTTGATTTGGTCTTTAAACCAAATTGAAATGCATCGAATTGGCTTGAACCGGTTCACATGAGTGAACGCATGGTTCAAAGCTTGAAGGTGTTTTGGTCGGTTTTGAGATCATGGGCGCAAGGCTTCATGATTTTCTATTTTTGGAAAGTCATTAACGCCACTTCCTCTCAACGCCAAAACGCTTGCCTCTTCTCTCGACACCCCTCTCTCATGTGTGTGACTTCTTCACGCCTTGGAGAGAATTCGGACAAGCCAAGAAAAAGGAGATCTCATCCCTTCAAGCGATTAGGACACTTAGAGATCCTTGCTAGCACAAGGAGCGACAAGAAGAAAGATTCTCTCATCTTGTGTGCGGTGCCTTTGGAGAAGAAGCACTCGCATCTTTGCTTCCAAGTCGCCATCCTTGCAATGGCAATGGTATGAATCCCTTTCGCTCTATACAAGCCTTAAGAGTTGATTATATGACATGCATATCGATTTTCTTTGAAACCCTAGCTTCCGCATGTATGATCCCTGTTATGCGCCTATTAGGGTTTCTTTCCCCTTTTTAGGGGACTTTCACCCTCTTCTCCTTCTAGGGCCAAGCCCCTTCCTCTCATCTCCTCTCTAATCTTCTCCATTCTCTTCTTCCTCCCAAGATCAGCCAACCTGTCGCAATAGTTTCCAGATTTCTGAAACTTTGTGAGCTCGCCGCCGACGATCCGCCGGTCTGATCCTCACGAAACTTCGACCATCCCTCCTCCTCCTCAATACGAAGCCACAACTGCCGGCATCGGACCATCCAACCTTCCGATCACCGGAATCAAATTCCCATTTCAATACCCTGTTCTTGCCGAGCCTTCCGCCCGGTTTCGTCCTTCATCGTCGTCCTCCTCCAACCGGCCACTGCTTGAACCGAAACTCCGGCCACCTCCTCGCCATCATCACAGCAACTCTCAACTGTAACAGGTCACCTCCTTGCCCTAGTATCGATGCACTGCTAGGTGCAACTCACTGCTTGTGATGACCTTACGTCAGCACTGCCAACGTCAGAGGATCCTACAGGGTCGCACACCTTGATGCTCGAGCTCTCGTATTGATTGGGAAACCTTATGATCGATTTATTGGATAACTTGGATCTGTTTGGGAGATTTCATCAGTGCAAATGGGCCTGATGAGATGGAAGAATGTTATTGGAGCCAAACTTCATTTATGGCAGGTTCACCCGAAATTGACCATGGTTGGTCACATTTGGATTAGGGTTGCATTGGATTGGATCCAAGTGCTTAATCAACCCATGTAATAAAGTTTGGGCTAGCTCATTATCCAATGAGGCCCAATAACAAGTTATCATGAAGAGGTAATAGGCTAAAAGGGTATAATGGGGATAAAACTTCTCCCATAGGCGCCTATGGGCATAATGGGGAGAAGTTGGCAAAATTGCTTCATTAAGGAAGCAATATGCGCCTCCCACCTTCACCCTTAATGGTATGAATGCCTTTAAGGCATGTCTTGGGCTGATATGGTGCTTGGGCAATTATGGATAGGTTGAATGAGGTTTATGGTAAAATCTTGGAGACTTTTCTTGCCTCAAACCCTCTTATCCTAGCCATGCACTTGTCATGATCCTAGCCCTTGCCCAAACCGCCTCTTGCTCTATAAAAGTAACCCCTAGCCGCCTTTCTCTTGTGTTCGATTCCTTGGAGGTGTGAGAACATCAAGAGGGGCGAAAGCAAGGGTTCAAGTGGCGCAACAACTTCTTCCTTCTTCCTTGACCGCAAGTCTTCTTCTTCATGTCCTCTTGGCGCAAGAAGAGATAGTTCTTGGCGGTTTCTTCTCCCACTTTTTCTTCCATTGGCGCATACACCTTGGAGGTGGCGCAAGAATAGAAGAAGGTGGTCAAAGGCTTGGATCTTCTTCCCGAGGCTAGCACCGGGTGTGGAAGAAGAGGACTCGAGGCATCCGTGTGTGTGAGATTGCAGAGGGCGCACGCTTGGGCGCCTACTCGACATCAGCCTCATCTTGCTTTAAGGTATTTTTCTATCTCATCGTGTCGACTCCCTCGCTTGACGATCTTAACTGGGTTTTGGGACTGGCTCGTTTCGGGGATATTGTTTCTGCTGTACAATGTATTTATGTAATCTCTATCTCTGAAAATTATAAAATATCCCCGAGGTTTCCCAACAATCAAGGAGCCCGTGTGTCACACCCCCAGAATCATAATATAAAGAAAAATTTCCATTCCTAGGATTCAAACATGTCAAAATTGTAAATCACATCAAGACCATATATATAAACTTCTAGGGTTGTAACAACAACACAATCACAACAATACCACTAATCATATATCAACAGCAAATCAACTAAGATTAAACAAAAGCCACCCATATAAGACAATATACTTCAATACAACTACTAACTACAAATTTGAGATTAAAGATCAACCTTCATTTATACATCAAACAAAAGTTCACATCATATTATCACTTTACAAAATTCAGTTTACTTCTCCTACACTCCCAAAATACATATACAAACCAAAACATAATATACAAAAGTATACCATTTCAACTCATTAAAACAAAACCAAAAGCATCCAAGCATTTATTTCTTTAGCTCTTCTTCTATTGCCCCAAGGGAAAGCAACCAAAAGCTAACCTGTAATTCATATTAAATCAAAAGAGTGAGTTATGGAAAACTCAACAAGATCTACTGTGCCCATGGAACAAAATATAATTTTGTTACTACTTTGGAACATAGATTTTCATGGTAATCAATATAAGAACAAATGAGTGTCAAATGTCAAAAGTCTCAATCAAAGCATCATACAAAGAATAGTGGGAACCAAACAAACAAAGTCCTCCATGTCTGGAAGCAAGACTAACCCACGTCTGGGAAAGCCCATAAAGCAAATAGCCGGTAAAGGGCTCGCTATGGCCCAACCAAATGTGAATGGAGGGATTCTAGAGGTGGCTCCCATGGATTCAAGAGGTGGCCCCTATTATTTCTAATGTGGCAGTTTGCTCCATGTAGCACTTAGTTCCACATCCATCACCAAATATGGAGGGATTCTAGAGGTGGCTCCCATGGATTCAAGAGGTGGCCCCCATGATTTCTCATGTGGCACTTTGCTCCATGTAGCACTTAGTTCCACATCCATAGCCAAATTCCCATAAATGGGATCAAATCAATTTTCCACTATAAGATGTAAGGGCCAAAGAACAATGGTAACATAACAAAGTGAAAGTAACAAAATGGCATTATTGCCTTCATACAATTGCCCTAACAACATGATCATGGATACAAGACATCAAAGGTGCATATCATAGTCTCTAGGAACATTTGGTCACCTTCCAAATACAATGATAGTGTCATGGATCACATAATAAGTCATCAGCATAGAGTGTAGCACAAGGAGCATAACATGTTGTACCATATACTAAGAGCAGAACATGTTAAACATGAACAGTTATTTTAGGTAACTGAATCATAGGAAAATGCTATAGATAGTCATACAAAAGAGGAATCATTGGAAAGATAATTGAATCTAGTTTCCATAGAATCTGATTTTGTGCAATTTGACAAAGTATACAAAACATTATAGCATCTCAAGTGTCAAAAGGTCAGACTGCCCATGATCAGGTTACATAATCAATGATTCGAAAGTTATTGCTTGTTTCAAGCCATGTACTGTATCAACTATATGCAATATATGACTCATTGGAAAGATATTTGAGCCTTCTTTCATTCCAACTAAAAATAATTTCGATCCAATTTGTAAATCCAAACTTACAAGACAAATACTACAAAGAGGTCAGCCTTATATTCCAGAAGCATGTACTGAATATTGTTATCTATTTGATACCAAAATCAGAGATGACAGTATGTAATATATGATCTGTTGGAAAGCTATTCAAGTTAGATTTTACCTAAAGTAAATTTCATTGAAAAATCATTTGTATAGACAAGGTTACATGGCCAAAACCATGAAGAGGTCAGATTTGCATGAGTCACAATACCATACTTACTTGCTATTGAAACATTCTACAATATGATGGTAAATTCTTCTAAAAATTCGTTTGATCTCAGTAAAGTATAGATCCAAGAATCATAATCATACGTTTTACAAAAGTTATCATAGTTTTAAAAGCACAAATGTAGGGCAAGGGGTAGAAACTTGCCTTAGTGGACTTTTTCTTCATTTTCTCTTCTCTTCTTCTTCTTTACTTGAAAACCACCAGACCACCTCTACTCTTCTTCCCCTCAAGCCACACGAAAGTTCTAGTCAAAAGTCATTTTTTCCCTCAATTCCTCATTTTCTCCTATACTAGCATGAGGTGTCAACACTTTGTGAAACCCTTCTCATGCAAGCTTGAGGTGTCAACACTTGGTTCTTTTCTTCACATGCAAGCAATGAGGTGGCATCACCTTATGAAGTCTCTCCTCTTCTCCCATGACTATGAACGAAAACTTTCTTTATGCTATTTGCTATATCTCATCATCTAACTAACAAATTCCCTATGAGTTTATCATATAAGCTCAATATGGTTAAATTACCTTTTTGCCCATTTCTTTTCACATTATTCCCAATGAGTCCTAGTATGAATCTTGAGTTATAGGTGAAATACCATTATAAGAGGAAGCTTAAATATCACACTTACAAAGTTAACATTAAGTTCCTATACACACAATTTAGTAGGTTTGTATTTTATACTTCATGGCACCACTTGTTAAGATTATTCTATCACAAAATGATGATCTTCAAAGTGAAATGAAAGCATGAGTATCACATGTCACACCTCTAGAGGATGGTAATTTCATAATAAAAAAAAATTTTGGCAATAGGTATCCATGATCAAAACACGATAACCTGATCAACATAGCTTATAAAATATATTTTCCATTATCTAGGAGGTAACAACAATTCAAATAACCATTCAAAATTTCTCATTCTATTAATCAAAATCGTTATCATAAAACCATACATCTTAATCCAAAACCATAGTATTTATTCCAAAACCACACTTATATTATAAACATCAAAATGAATATCATACATGAGTCATTTAACTTTACATGCTCAATATTTCACAACCATATTATCTCACACACAAGTCATGGATCTTCTCACACTTATCATACAAACATACTAACATCTTCATATATTAGTCATATGTTTACATGCTCAAAACATAAAACTACAACTCATTATCTTCTTTAACCCATCCACATAAACTTGTAGCCCAAAACTAACATGTAAAGAGGTTACAATGCAAGGATTGAGCAAGAATGCTCAGCAAATAAATAAGATGCCAAAAAGGAGAAGTATTCATAATAGATCTCCACATGGTTCCACAAGTAATATCGAATGGAAACATAATAGTGACATGGTAAGCAATAGTGACATAATAAGAATAATACCATGGTAAGCAATAGTGACATGATAAGCATAATACCATGGTAAGCATATCACAAAGTAGCAATCCAAGAAGGCATATAATTATATGGTAAGCATAAACAACAAATATAAGAATCAACCCAAAGTAACATAGAGTTACATGGTAATCATAAAGAACACAAAGAAGAATCAACCCAAAGATACATATCATACATAGCATAGTCAGCATAGTGGGAAATCACAAATAACATAATCTTCCACATCTGGAAGCATATTGCACCCTCGTCAGGGTGAAACCCAAATATATGCCAACTGGAGCTGTCATTGCTCCTCATATCAGAGATAGTGGGATTCAAGAGGTGGCCCCCATTATTTCTAATGTGGCACTTTGTTCTATATAGCACTTTGCTCCCCAACTATCAATCTCTTTCCATTTCTGGGCGCATAATCACACATATGCCGGCTGGAGCTATCATGGCTACTCACATCAGAGATAGTGGGATACAAGAGGTGACCCCCATTATTGCTAATGTGGTACTTTGTTCCACAACTATCAATCTCATCTCATTTATGGGCGCATAATCTTTTCCCTTTCGGGCTCATAATGTTATTCCCACTAGCATTCATACATTAACAAATGGAAACATACCAAAATGGGTTTATTGATATATATAACAAACCCTCAAAGATGTGAACCTTAAAGTTCATACGTGAGATATATGTTGCTGATATACTCATTTCCAAATGGAAGAGACATAAGTATCAATAAGTTCCACATAGAAGACCATATATGGAAGATACAAATAGGAATGGTCATAACCCAAAATCAGAAAGTTGGAGCTTGTTTACACGAACATTACATTCTACATAAGATACCATTTGGTATGATATTTGTTTCAAAACAAAGGTTTTCGAATCTAGTTTTCAAGAAAATAAATTTGACTTGAAATGGAGCTCAATAAATGAAGTTATGAGCTTTGAAGTAGCAAGAGGTCAGAACCATGACAATGATATTTTCAGATTTAAAGGGTTAGGTTAAAAAATCCAGTATAATTTTATTTCGGATCCAAATCATGCAAATAAAGGCTCCAGGTGTAGGTTAATCAGTCTACTTGATATAGATATGAAAATTTGGTAGCACTACTATCACAAAATCTGGACATATAGCTCACTCACTAGATAAAGGTCCAAAAAGCAAAAGCAGATTTACTGGGTCGGATTGGACTGAAGTAACAAAGCTGATAACCTCCTATAAAGTACTCAATATCTAACACAAAAGAAAGATAATTAAGTTTTCTTTCCAATGAATCTGATTTCATATAATTTGGTTCAGGGAGTCTAAAGTTATGATCATAGGAATGAAGAAAGGTCATATTTACTTTACATACGGATTCATAGTTATAAACATAACATTGATTATTCTTCCAAGGGTCGAATTTATCAAAAATCATAGAAATAAGAGACAACTTGAATTCACAAAGGAAGAAAAGATGAGTTCTCATAAATTTGAAGCAATAGGCAAAATATTACCAAAGAAAGAAGAAGAAACTTGCCTTAAAAAATTACTTACTCTCCACTTCTTTTCTCCCCTTTCCTTTCCTTTCTCCTTCCCTTTCCTTAGGGTTCGTTTTTCTCAGGTTAGGCACGAGCAAAAGAGAGCAAATCTCGATTTTATTCCATCTTTAGCTTCTCATGCATGAAACGATGAGGTTGAAGCAAGTGGTAAACTCAAGTACCACAAGGTGGCAAGGTGTTTTTAGAACTTAGTGATTGTCTTCTCATGCATGCCATTAGGTGGCAACACTTGGTGCTTGTCTTCTCATGCAAGCCATGAGGTGGCATCACCTTAATAATGCCCCCCTCATGAAATCATAAGCTGGTTTAGCTCTTCTCCCATCAACTATGAACGCGTAATTTAGCTACTTCATCATTTAATACCAAATTCCCAAGTAGCTTATCATATGATAAATTTACTGTTTTGCCCAATTCTTTTCACAATATTCCCAATGAGTCCTAGTATAAATCTTGAGTTATACCATTATAAAAGGAACCTTGAATATCACACTTAGCTAAAAGTTAACTTCAAGAGTCCATAAAAACAAAATAACTCAGTAGGTTTAGGCTTTATGCATTACGGCACCACTTGCTTTACTTTTCAAGGCAACTTTGATTCTATCACAAAATGATAATAGTGATATTAAAGCATGGGTACAACACCGTGTGTGAACGGGCGTAGAGAACGGGCACTTGTGCGTCTCAGCGTCTGATTCAGCTACTAGTGGGAGGAGGGTCCTTAAAGCCGTACTCTAAGGGATTACACGATGCACGCAAAAATGGGAGAGGGTCTTTAGACGAGGGAAGTGAAAAGTGTTCAGAAAATAGCAGGAAAACACGAAGAAATCAGCGTCGAGGCGAGAAGGAATCAACGACACTCAACTACTGAAAATACATCAGTAACCTCTTAGCATTTAGTGCGCTCTTTAAGCAAATTTTAAGCTCAACACGTTGCAATGGGGACAGCGGATTCGCAGCGTACAGCTCACGCGCCTATGCGCCTGAAACAAACCAAAAACAAGGAACGACCATGCCTCCGCCGTGCGGATACTCGTGGACAAGAGGGAAACTACAGTGGAAAAGAACACGAGGGAATGGAAAACAGGCGAACCTGACCCACCGGAGGTGGTGGGATTTACTTTTTATAATGCTGAAAATGGACCTTCGAGTCGAGGCACCGACCATGACTCCTACACGCCTCGAAGTCGAGGCAAGACTCTTACAACCTTGGAATCGAGGCACTCTCCTGGATCTCCACAAGTTGGAGTACTCTACCACTCTAGAGAACTGAGAATGAAGCTAGCCCACCCCTTCTCTTTAATAGGATAAGAGAGGGGAACAAGACAAGGGCTGAATTCCTACCAACTACCTACTTTTGCAACCCAAAAGTAGTCAAGACTGCTACATAAGAACAAAAACTGCTACAAGGGACAAAAGAGTAACAAACTTCTAGCAACTAAAGTAGACTGGCGCAAGTCCTTTGATTCCTGCTGGTATGTCTAGCAACTAAAGTGGACTGGCGCAGGTCCATTGATTCCTGCTGGTACGAGGTGGCTGCGAAGGTAGTTAGACGAGTTCGGAGCATACCGCGATGAAGCAGTAGAATTTGGACGTCGTAGGCTGAGTCACCGCCGTCGTGGCACGCTCTTGGGCCGTGTTACTGACATGATTGCGGTGTCCTTCCGGAGTTGGGCCACTTGGGGGCTGGTCTATGGCACCCTTCGGCTGAATCATTTCGGTGTGGATTGCAAGTGGGCTGACGACACCCACGAAACGATCTGGTAGATGGGATGTGCGTTGGGATCGCCGAATAATCACTTGGTTGGGCTCCTTTGGATCCTCCTCAAATGGATGAACATGGTGGGGAGGGTTGTGCACGTCAAAATGGGGTCGTTGGGGCAAATCGGCGATTTCAGGATTTCCACGGGTCACCCCATGACCAGTTCCACACCCCGTGACTTTTTCACCACAGTCCACAGAAACTTCCTCGGGGTGTGACTTCGATCGCTGGGTCGACCGCGGAACATTCTGTGCATATTTGACTTTTTCCACAGGAACTTCCTCGGGGTGTGACTTTAGTCGCTGGGTCGACCGTGGAACATTCTGTGTATACTTGCCAGAATCCACAGGAACTTCCTCGGGTGTGACTTCGGTCGCTGGGTCGACCGCGGAACATTCTGTGACACCCGAATTTGCAGAAACTTTCTTGGGCTGTGGTTTAAGTCGCTTGGTACCCTGAGGAATGTTCTGTACAGATCGGGATGTGTGGTCTGGAACGCCGCTGCAGAAGCCGCGGGCAGCGGTCTCGGTTGTTGGGTCGACCGCGGAACATTCTGTGATGCCAGAACTCACTGAAAATTTTTGGGGCACCTCCTGGAGCAAGTTTTCCCCTTCTTCTATGTTGTATGCTCCTGCATCAGCTTCCGCTGCGTTCTCTGAGGATTTCTCCTCTAGAGAACTCAGGGGTTGAGGTTCGTCGGGGTCCGATGGCTCCTCCAAAGGACCGTAGAATGGAAGGAGATCCGCCACATTGAAGATGGGGTGGAGGCCCATGTCCTCGGGTAGGTCCAGCACATAGGCGTTGGAGCCGATCCGCCGCACCACCGCATAGGGCCCCATGTAACATAGCCGGAGCTTAAAATGAGCCCTGTTGGAAACTCTCTCGGGGTGGATGCGCACCCTCACCAGCTCACCGACAGAAAAATGATGTGGCCTACGGTGTTCGTTTGCCTTCATCACATTATGAGTGTTGCCCAAAAAGATCCGATGCCGAACTTCCTTATGCAAAACTAGCTACATGCTGAGCGAATGAGTATGCATGCTCGGAAAGATGGGATTCACGGGGAAGGTCATGCAAGTCAATAGGCTTATGAGGTTGACGGCCCGAAACCACTTGGAAGGGACTAAGACCCGTAGACCTATTGGAAGCACTATTGTACGCAAACTCTGCCATAGGTAGGATGGTGTCCCACGACCTCGGAAGATCGCCAATGAGGCACTGAAGTAAATTTCCCAAACTACGATTAACCACCTCTGTTTGTCCGTCAGTTTGGGGGTGGTAGGTAGCGGAAAATTTCAGTGTAGTGCCCATGATGGCCCAAAGTGAACGCCAGAAGTGGCTCACAAAACGCGTGTCCCGGTCGGACACGATAGTCTGAGGAAGGCCATGGAGACGGACGACCTCTTTGAAAAAGAGGGTGGCCATGTGGGACGCATCTCCGTGAGCAAGGGATGAAATGAGCCATCTTCAAGAATCAATCCATGACGACGTAGATGGAATCGAAGCGCGAGGATGTCCAAGGTAGCCCTAGTACAAAGTCCATACTAATGTTAGTCCAGGGAGCATCGGCCACCGGCAAAGGTGTAGAGGCCCATGTTGGACGGACGTGGTTTAGAGGACTGGCACGTGCCACAATGGTGCACGATGCGCTCGACATCCCGGCGAAGGGAAGGCCAAAACAGGCGTTCCTCCGCCATTTCAAGGGTTTTATCGCGGCCATGGTGGCCGGCGACACCACCCGCATGTAGCTCGAGTAACAGGTGGTCGCGAAGGGACGACTGGGGAATGCACAGACGGTTCCCCAAGAAGAGATAGCCCTCGCAAAGCTAGTACAAGGACTCAGGGTCGGGCGACACAGTCAAGGTGGCATACGTGGTGCCGAAATCAGGACAGGTGGCGTACAAATCCTTGACGTGGTCAAAAGTGTTGACCCGGGTGTGCATAATGCACAAAAGGGTCCGGACTCGACTCAGGGCATCTGCGACAATGTTCTCTTTATCTGCCTTGTGATTGATCACAAAAGAGTACTGTTGCAAGTACTCGACCCACATGGCATGGCGGGCGCTCAACTTCTTTTGAGCATTCAGAAAAGACAAGGCCTGGTGGTCGCTATACAAGACGAACTCTCGGTGGAGGAGGTAGTGCCTCCACTGCCGAAGCGACTGAACGATGGCGTAAAATTCCTTGTCGTAGGTTGAATAACGCTGACGAGCAGCGTTCAGTTTCTCACTGAAGAAGGCAACCGAATGGCCTTCTTGACTAAGGCAACCCCCGATACCAGTACCGGAGGCGTCACACGCGACCTCAAAGACTTTGGCGAAGTCAGGGAGGCACAAAACAAGTGTGGTTGTGATGGCGTCCTTAAGGGACTCAAAGGCGCGTTGAGTGGCTGTAGTCCACTCGAAGTCATCCTTAGACAGCCACTGGGTCAGCGGGGTCGCAATCGTGTTGAAACCCCTAATGAAGCGGCGGTAGAAGCCCGCAAGACCCAGAAAACTACAGATATCTGACACAGTATGAGGCTCGGGCCAATGCCGGATGGCTTCGACCTTAGCGGGGTTAACGGAAAGACCTTGATCGGACACAATGTAGCCGAGAAAGTGAACTCGGCTGGTCATGAACGAGCACTTCTTCGTGTTAAGGAAGAGGCGCTCCTTGCGCAAGAGGTTAAAGGTGGAGCGAAGATGCTCGAGGTGCTCAGCTTGGGTCCGACTGAAAATCAGGATGTCGTCAAAATAAACGACCAGGAATTTGCCCATGTAGGGCTTGAGGACTTGGCTCATGAGTCGCATGAAAGTGGAAGGGGCGTTAGACAGCCCGAAGGGCATCACGAGCCACTCATACAACCCATCTTTGGTTTTGAATGCAGTTTTCCATTCGTCTCCCTCACGAATGCGGACTTGGTGGTATCCGCTTCGGAGGTCCAACTTGGAGAACCAAGACGCGCCGGAAACTAAGTCCAACATGTCGTCAAGTCGAGGTTTAGGAAACCTATACTTGACGGTGATACGGTTAATGGCATGGCTGTCCACACACATGCGCCACGACCCATCCTTCTTGGGCGTGTGTAAGGCGGGCATAGTGCAGGGACTCAAACTCTCACGGATGTACCCCTTCATGAGGAGGTCATCGACTTGACGTTGTAACTCAGCATGTTCGGTTGGGTTGAGGCGGTGGTGTGGCAAGTTAGG
>JANTFE010010522.1:39177-53564 GCA_027562315.1 Costus pulverulentus | reverse complement strand
CTGATTGTAAGTGAGATCTGGTCTGATCATGTTTGATTGATTAGGACTTGAGATCGGTAAGCTTCGATCGAGAGAGATGATTCTAGATCGGTGAGATCAGGAACATTAAGAGATGAACGGTTAGATCTAGAACCTTAGGGTTTATTTTGATCTGGACTAAAGGCTTGGCTTGATTGGTTTTGAACTAAACCAAAATGAACCGGCTCATATGTGAGCGCATGGTTCAAAGGGGAGAAGCATATGCATTCGGTTCACTTGGGTGAACGCATCAACGCATGAAGTGAAGGCTTGCTATTTTTGGAAGTGGCGGTTTCCAAAATAGCTTCTCAACGCCTCACGTTCACTTCTCTTCACTAATTGTCGCCTCTTCCTCTTGACGGATAAACGCTCGTGTGATTGAAGGGGTTGACGACAAGGAGGTCTCGGCTAAGAAAACATCTCCTCTTCCCTTCCATTCGACAAGGAGACTTGAAGATCTTTGCTAGCACAAAGATCACCATGGAGGAGCCATTTATCTTCTTATGTGCGGTACCTTCGGAGGAGAGCTCTTTTGCGATCTTCTTCCAAAGCTCCATCAAAGAGATGGCCATGATATGAATCTCTTCTGATCTATACTAGTTCATGAAAGTTGATCATATGACGAACAAAAGATCATGAGAAACCCTTGCTTCCGCTCGAAACTTTTTATATGCGCCACTTTTAGGGTTTCGCCCCCCTTTTGAAAGGGGTCCTTTCATCCGCGACTCACGAGGGTGAGTTGGGATGCACAGAGAGTCTCATGCTTCCTTAGGTAGGCATGCCAGCCAATTGTGTCGCGCACAACTCCTCTTAGTTAAGACAGACTTGGCGTCCTGTGTCTAGCGAGGGCTGGAAACAACAAAGAACCCTATCCTCTCAACAGCTACCTCTAGTGTTTCATCATATCGGTGACAAATGAAAAACTAGTCAAGTCTGATCCTAACCGTTATGCCCAGGGTCAACAAGTTTCCTTGCGAAGGTGTGCCCGGTTAAAACGGACTGGGGAAACCATTGCCACCACACACATCCTAAAGATAAGTGGGTGTGTACCACGAGGGTGGGAAACAGTTCACAACACCACTGATCGATTGTTTGATGAGGGCTACGCGTTAGAAGGCTACTGACTTGATATTTAAATGAGAGTTTTGCATGTTAATTTTATTCTTTTCTAGCATGCAGTTTTTCCTATGGTTATGGCAGCAAAGAAAAACATCATAGGCATGCTATGGGCAGAATAATAAACCATCACAGGCATGCTAATATGGTCGATATGGTCATAGCCCTTTTCATACACATAACTTGTCACGAGCCATGTGACATGTTATCGTGCATCTTAGGGTTGCGAGTCCCTTTAGCAGATCAGCCCCATGCCAGAAGCCGAATGCATGTGTCCTTCCTTCAGCCGCAAGCCCATCACCACGCTTCCAAAGTTGGCGCCAATTCTGACTTTGGTTGAAGAAGACTCCTTGTTGTCAAGATGAAGCCTTAACCTATATTCTAATTCTACATCTATTCTAAGATGAAAAATCTTTACACCCAGATAGGGAGAGAACCACACGCAGGTGGAAAGAAATTTTACAAGCATTCATCACAAGTGGAAACATGCTTCCACATCACAACACAGGAGGGTACTCGCTATGACCATATCAACCCACTCAAGAGGCAAGAGGTGCATATAAAATTTGAAAAGCCAAGCAATATCAAATTTTAATTACCCTATGCGCCCACATCATCCAAAACACTCTCTTAACCAAATTTATGCTAAAATTAGATCACATTCCATGATGATTTCATAGACCCTATCGGCTGGCAGTTATTGTCAGATCAAGAGACCCGGCCAGTCCGAAGACACAATGCCCGTCCTACTTGACAAAACCACGTGCGCCTTTGGTTTTAAATCCATCGTGAACACAATCAAATTTCAGCCATAAAATTGAAAAGAGAAGATTGGATGAAAAACACTTTCTACATGAAACGCACATGGATAGAGGAAAAATTTTCCAAAAATTTTTCACACAAGCAAACGTACACCTTGTGTTTATCGCAAGTAGCTCTGATACCACTGTTAGGTAATACCAGGTGTAATTTAAAATTTTGCAGCACTAGGACGCAGCGGAAGAATCATTAATCCCGAAACATATTCCTTTCCCATGGATCCATGCGAGAGAGAAGACACAAGGATGTGTTAGAGATATACCTCTTTTGCTTGCTTAGTCGTTGAAGCCATGTTGAAGGCGCCTAAGTGTTCGCCCTCTACAAGTATCCACGCGTCGAACGTCTCAACGTGGCTCCCTTCCACGCCCGGTGCTAGCCTCGGGAAGAGAAGATCACCTCTTGGAATCTCCTTCCTCTCCCTCCATTGTTCTTCACGACTAGAAGTTTCCTCCAAGGAAACTCTCGGCCAAAGAGGAGAAGGAAAAGGGTGGTGGCGTTCCTTCCTTTTCTCTTCATGCCAACAAGTTTCCTCCAAGGAAACTCTCGGCTAACAAGGAAGAAGAGATGGTGGCGCTCTCCTTTGCTCTTCTCACCAACTAGTTTACTCCAAGGAAACTTTTGGCCAAGAAGAAGATGAAGGAACTTCACGCCAACAAGTTTCCTCCAAGGAAACTTTCGGGCAAAGGGTGAAGGAAGATGGCGACACTTCAAGGAAGATGGTGGCTAGGGATAGAGAGCATGCGCAACTCCAAGTTGCCCTGCTCTTCCTTGCTCTCGGCTCGAGTAGATATCTCATCTATTTTGAGAGGGGCGCATACCCCTCCTTTTATAGCCATGAAGCCCAAACCGCCTCCACTCTTCCTTTCAAATTTATGGCTCAAATTCCTCCAAGGAATTAACCCATTCAATTTCAGCCACATATTTGAATTGGCGCATCATGAGGCCAATTTGAGTTCAATTAGGACTTACCATATTAGTCCTCACATCCAAGCATGTTTCCAATTAAGGAAACAAATTCAAATTAGGATTCAAATTTCTCCAATGGGCGCAAATTCCACAAGTGGAATTATATCATACGCCATGTATGAATCCAACCCCTATTAGGATTCCAATTTGCCATAAATACATTTAATCCACAATCCCATATTGGATTTGAATCTCAATGCTATTTATGCCCTTGAATTAAATCCTTATTGGACTAGGATTTGTGCCCAACCCAATGGGCCTCATCCAAAGCCAATTCCTATTAGGATTTGAATCCTAGTTGGATCATGACTTCGCCCAAGATAATGGGCCTTGTCTAGATCTAACTCCTCTTAGGATTTGAATCCTAATTAGATTAGGATTCCAACTCCTAATTGGATTAGGATTCTAATTCCTAATTGGATCCTTGTTGGATTAGGAGTCTAACTCCTAATTGGATTATGACATGCGCCATACCATTATGGGCCTCATCCAATCCAAATTTGAATCATTATTGAGCTTAGGAGTCCAACTCCTAAAATTAGATTCAACCATGAATCTGCCTTGGAAATGAACTCAAATACATATATTCCAAAAAATCCAGATCATAAAACAACGTCAAGAGTCTATTGTGTGTGACCCCGTAGGATCCAAATGACAATGGCAATGATGACAGAACATCATAAGTAGTGAGGGGTATCTAGCAACACATCACTACTACCCATGTCTTTGGACTAAAGTCATATGGCAACAACTACCTAACAAGCAACGAGGATTCCCATGCATTATAGATCCCTTTGCCTAAACCGATATCCTGTCATTGGATTAGTCTCAAGTTTATTTATCCAATGCATTGGTCATGACTCAACTAGTGTGGCCACACATTCCTGTCATGCACCAAAAAGGAGGGGCACCCCCAGAGTGGATATCATGCTTCCTCCGAAGGAAGGGGCAAATCCTACTATTAGTCATCCATGTCCCTACATAACTTATGACATGCCCAATGACATCCGTTTTAATCTCCCAATTACGGAGAGATGTAAGACTGTATCAAAGCACATCCATCATCAAATCTAGACATGAATACCTCAAGTCTAAGGATCAATGCAAACCTCTTGCATGTGAGATTGACTTGTTGACTAGACAAGTCAATCCTCACGGTGGATCACTCCAGTGCATCCAATGCACCCATATGTCTGCGTTACTGTGCCCCGCACCTAACCAGCCCATACACCAGTCTCACATGTACCAAAGATGTCCCATATCTGCTAAGGTACCTTGACCGGGGATAGCTTATGAGAATGGATCCAACCAAACTCCTGGGACATTATTTATGCAACTTAATACATCAACGTAGGTAGAGAAGTCTCCATAATAACGACCATGCCTTTATAAAGAATAGAAATTCTATCAAAGTACATTCAAACAATGTCTGACCATGTCCATACGTTGGTCTGCAGGGCATATACACCAACACATACTTGATACAAGGATTCGTGATCTTTGAAGCTCTAGCAGAAACGATAGAAAAGTGAGTCTCGTGGGTAATCTGGTTCCAAAACTCATTTTCTATAAACCCAATTGGTATTTCGATATACCCTCCAGAACCCAAATGAAAGATAGATCTCACTTCTTTCAAAGTCAACTTCCTCTCAACATTAGCTAGCCTAAATGTGGTATCTCCTTCAGCAGGTCCATCTGAAAACTCTCGTAGGTCCACATTCAGGCTACTCAAAAATTCCAAAGCAAGTGGCAAATAAGTATATGGTGTCATCCCAAAAAATCTTGTGGCTCTGATCTGCTCAAACATCCAAGATGCATTCTCGTAGAGCCCAAGTGCCTCTAAAGTCCTTCTATCAGCATATTTTGTATTGATAGCTCTTCTTTCCACCAATTGATTGTACCTTGACTCTTGAATTTCATCTATAAACTCAATGCCATAGGGATTTGGTGGTGAAGAGGATGTAGTTGGTCCTTTTCCTCTTTTATTTGAAACTACTTGCTTAGGTGCCATGAGTGAACTTATATCTGCAACTTGAGATTGACAATGCAATATAGCAAAGTATAGCAAGTTTGAACTCAAATAATACCTCCAATTATGAACAACAAAACTCATGAAGCATAATAGAAACAAGAATCAACTAGTATGCATGCTTGAACTGAAAGATTCAGTTAAAGATGAAAGCGGCAAAATTTGAACAGTGAAAATTCAGAACATCTTTCTTGTTTAAACTCGAATCACTCTCAGAAATTGGTCAAAATTGCTAGAGTCGAACAAGAACGGGTCGCTTAGCATATAAGAAGTAAATAGAATCAAGAATATATGAAAATGACCAAGAATCAAAGAGAAACGAAGAAAAAATCACGTGAAAACTCACCAAAACAGAGTAATCGGGTGAGCGAGTACTAGATCGGCGGTGAAAACTGGAAAGGAAGGGTCGTCGACGAGTTCTGATGGTCGAAGAAAGTCTGGAGACGAAGGTCAGCGCGAGAATCAGTGAGAACGAGTGAGAAAACTCAAAACACGGGCCAGAAAACCCTAAAAAATGGCACAGGAATCGCATCTAAAAACATAATTACGGTCGTAAAAATCATTACGGCAGTGCCGTAATCTGGCAAAATTGAAAAACATGGGCTGTAAAATGAATACGCTAGTACCATAATTTAGTCAAACTCTCGGGTCCAAAAACATCCCTAATTACGGTGTCGTATTTTGCTCGAAACTCTCGTGTCAAAAATAGATGAAAATTATGGTACCACAAAATGGTTACGGCAGTGCCATATTTTGTTCGAAACTCTCGACAGAGAAAACAATCAAAATTACAGTGCCGTAAAAATTAAAATAGTGGTGCCGTAAAAATTTCAAAATTAATTTTTTTGGTAAAAAATTCATCTAAAAAAAATATGGCCCGTAACAAATATTACGACAGTGCCGTAATAGCAATGAAACTCTCGGGTCAATTTTGGACACAAAATATGGTACCGTGAAAATACTTACGGCAGTACCGTTATCTCACCAAAACTTTCTAGTCGAAATTGACAAGAATTACTGTACCGTAATGTACATTACGGTAGTGCCATAATTTGCGCCAAAGCTTGATTACCTACAAAAGAAAGTAAAAATTAGTTCTAAGAGCAAAAATAAAATAAGAGCAAATAAAATAAAGCAAACTAAAGTTAGAAAGCTTGGGTTGCCTCCCAACAAGCGCTAATTTAAAGGTCTTTAGCTTGGCCCTTTTGCACTCAGATTTGGTTTTGATTTCTTTAATTCCCACTCTGATTTTTCTTTGATTTCAGTATCGCTATGAAACACATAAGGCTCAGTCTTGAAACAATGTCCAAATTTACTCAATATATTATTTCCTTTGTCAATCAACTTAGAGCCTCTTCTTCTTCTTCTATTTTTCTTCTTATTGTCATAAATTTGATGTCCTTTCTCCTATAATCCTTTATTAATATCCTCAAAAAAATTGTTATTTTCAATATTAGAGGATTCATCAAATAAATCATGAACATGATAAACAACATCATCAACTATGTCAACACTACAACACGATCCAAAATATGAAAGTTTGTTCAAAGAATCAGCAAGATCAAATTTAATTATTTTTTCACAAATATCAAAAGTGATTTTTCCTTTTTTAACATCTATATGTGTTCCAGCAGTAGCCAAAAAGGGTCTACCAAGAATTATGGGATTTTTATGATTTTCTTCCATGTCAAGTACTACAAAATCTACAAGTATGAAAAATTCACCTACCTTGATTAGAACATTCTCTACAATACCTATAGGATACTTTACCGAGCTATCAGCCAGCTGTAAAGATATGGATGTTGGTTTAAGCTCTCCAATGTCCAGTTTCCTACAAATAGATAAAGACATTAGGCTTACATTGGCACCTAGATCACGTAAGGCTCGGTTAAAAGACATGCTTCCAATAGAACAAGGTATAGAGAAACTACCTGGATCCTTCAGTTTTGGTGGCAATTTATTCTGAATAATAGCAGTGCAATCCTCAGTTAAAGCCACAGTACCATAGTCCTCAATTTTTCTTTTGTTAGATAAGATCTCTTTCAAGAATTTTGCATATGATGGCATTTGAGATATAACTTCAGTAAAAGGAATATTAATATAAAGCTTTTTCAACACTTCAATAAATTTGCCAAATTGTTTATCAAGTTTTGCTTGCACTAACCTTTGGGGAAAGGGTATAGGTGGTCTATAAGGTGGAGGTAAATTAGGTTTAGAATCACCTTTCTCACATGGCACATCCCTTTTTGGTTCATCACCCTTGTGAGGTGGCAAACTAGCTTGAGTTTGCTCATGTGCAGAAGATTTTTCTAACTCTAATTCATCATCATGATCATCATTAGGATTTTTTTCATTGATCACAACCTTCCCTTTTGGTTCCTCTAATTGTCTCCCACTTCTAGTGATAATAGCATTACAGTGCTCCCTAGGGTTCAACTCAGGTTTAGTAGGTAATTTTCTAGGGGGTCTGTAAGAACTACTAGCTTGTTGTGCTAATTGATTTTCTAAGATTTTATTGTGGGCTGCTAATGATCCTACTTGAGAAGCTAATTGACTAACCATTCCCTTAAGATCTTCAATTTCTTTGTTTTGATTTTGCATGAACTGATTTTGATTAGTCATAATCTTTTCTAGCATAGACTCAATGTTTGAATTATGATTTTGATTTTGATTTGGATTATTTTGGAACCCTCTATTTTCAGTTTGTCCCCCTACATTGTTGTTGTTTTTCCAAGATAAGTAGGGGTGATTCCTCCATCCAGGGTTGTAGGTACTAGAATAGGGATCTTTGTTTCTTCCTGGACTATAATTCCCTAATGTATTAACATGTTCACTATCCTAACTAGCAATGACTTTACAATCTTCAGAGATATGACCAATGTTCCCACATATATCACAAACAAGAGGTGAAGAAACAACATCAGTTTGCATCTCAAATAAATAAAATCTATTGTATAAAGAGTCCACCTTTTTCAGCGAAGGTGCGCCAACCATCACTTTCATTCTTGCCTTGGGAAGGTTTATAAAGCACTCCTCTCTCTGAAGTCCACTAGTTATGATTTAAAGCCATTTCTTCCAGCAATTTGAAAGCATCATCAATGGTTTTGCTCATCATGGCTCCTCCTGCAGCAGCAACAATAGTTAGTCTGGTATTATGAAGCAAACCATTGTAAAAAATATGAATTAAAACCCAATTTTCAATGCTATGGTGAGGACACTTCTGTTGTAAATCATTTAATCTCTCTCATGCCTCACTAAAAGATTCACCATCCCTCTATGTAAAGCTTGAAATATGGTTTCTCATTTGGATGGTCTTGCTTGATGGAAAATATTTCATCAAGAAGGCATTGGACAATTGCTCCCATGTGGTAAAGGTACCGGTAGGTTGTGCTTGAAGCCAAGATCGTGCTCGGCCCCTAAGAGAAAAAGGAAACAATCTCAGTTTTAATGCATCGTTTGAAACTCCATTAATCTTAATTGTATCACAAAGTTCAAGAAATAAAGAAAGGTGTTGGTTAGGATCTTCAAGAGGAGATCCTCCAAACTGGTTCTATTGAATTATAGATAAGAAAGTAGGCTTGATTTCAAAGTTGTTAGCCTCTATGACCGGTCTAACAATGCTAGAGTGAATCTCTCGTGGATTAGGGGCTGCATAGTCCCTAAGTAATCTTTCTTCTGCCATGGTCACTTCCTCCTCCTCTTGTTGTCTTTCTTCAAATCTCAACTTCCTGCATAGGCTAAGAGTTCTATTTATCTCAGGATCAAAAGATCAAAATGTACAAGAGGTCCTGATCTAAGATTCCTACGCATGCAAAGTAGATAGATCAAATAATTTCAAGAGAAAAAAAAATAATAGAAAATAAAACCTAGTCTAGCAATACTTTCAATATCTTCAATATTGACAAAACCAAGGTCCCCGGCAATGGCGCCAAAAACTTGTTGTATCCCAACAAGTAGCTAGACAAAAACTTATCTCTGGCGTTGCCGCCAAAGGTTAGTTGTGTCCAAAAACCTGTTGTGTCCGCATGTGCACGGATACTCAAACTAATAAAAAATATTGATCCTACAGAGACCTTGTTTGCCAAGTACCCAAGAATCAATTTCTTACTATCTAGGCAATCGAAACTATGCAAGTAAACTAATGAAGACATTAACGAAAATACCAGAGAGAGAAACTGGGACTAGGGTTTCATCCACTATAATTTCTATGACTAGATATGAATAGTAATTTGTTAGTTTAATTTTATCATAATAATGATTTAATTCACTTCATAAAAGGATCATCTCACTTTCGTGTAGACAATCATGTAGGGACCAATCCTTGCTTTCGCGCAAGATCTATCCCAAGCTGAAAATAAGTAAATCATCAATCAGAGAACTCAAGGATCACTTTCGTGCATCCGAATTCTAAGTTGATTATCTCAAGTGGAATCTCAAGGATCACTTTCGTGCATCCGAATTCTAAGTTGATTATCTCAAGTGGAATCTCAAGGATCACTTTCGTGCATCCGAGTCTCAATACAAGTTATACTTATGGTTCTCCAACGTTCCGATCCTCACTTTTGTACAAGATCTCCATGTTTGATAAATTGACTCAATGCTAGATCCATGTTATTATCATGACAATTATTATTCTAAAATCCAGAAACAAGAACTAACCTAATTTCTTACAGTAAGTTCCTAACATTCAATTCTACGGTTCCAAGTTCTCAAGCAAGTCACCTTTCGGTCCTTATTGCGAAAACTCTAAAACATGATTAATAACATGAATCTATGGAGAATCAAAGAGCAATTATTACATAAGTAGAATTATCATGCTAAAATTATACGTGACGAAGTAATAAAAAATTTATCTAGTCATTAAGAAATCAAAGAGAATTACTCCCCCATGTCCCATAAAAGGTTTAAGCTAGCATGGATGAAAGATTACAATAATCCATAGTATCAAAGTGTAAGAAATCAAAGAAAGAGAGGAAAAACAAATAACCACACGGCTGTAATGGAAATTACAGCCGTAATTTCCATGCGTGAATAGTGCTAGCGCTGAGTTTCTTCTTGATTTCTCCTCCGATTGAGATCCTTTCACTCTGAAACTTCTGGGGTATGTTCTCTTCCTCTAGGAGAAGCTTCCCTTCATGAATTTGACACAAAAAGATATATGAAATGGCACAAAATTTACTATAAATTTCGATTTCATCAGCTGACTGAACTAAAGCAAGAAGTTGCTTCATAGTGCCTGGCGGCTGAGAAAAACACGGGGGTTGCACCATGCCAGAAAGTTCCGGATCCTGGGTCCTTTTCGAGGATCTAGAGCTCCAATGAAGTGGAGAACTCCTATGGGACATGGAGATGTATTTCTAGTCGGCCTAGATTCCCACGGAGGAGCAAGCTCTAGTGTGCGCAGCTTACCTAGGGTATACGTGAGTACGTAAAGAAATATATGGCCCTAGTTCTAGGCAAAAGGTAGCATGCTACATTTGTGGTGGACCTCACTACATGAGGAACTGCCCGAAGGTACCTTTTATGTGACAGCATGCCCTGCTTGGGTGCCACACCCACTTGGCCAGCATGTAGCCACCCATCACACGCCAGGTCAAGAGCCCGAACCCCGGCAAGTTCTATTTGTGCAAATTTCATCTGCAGCAAGATTTGAACCCTTGACCTCCCCTCACAGAGAGAGTCCCTTTAACCATTGAGCTATAGCTTCATGGTTAAAGGGACTTTCTCCATGAGGGGAGGTCAATGGTTTGATTCCTACTGCAGACGAAATATGCGCAGGTAGAACTGGCCGGGGTTTGGGCTCTTGACCTGGCGTGTGATGGGTGGCTACGTGCTAGCCAAGTGGGTGTGGCACCCAGGCAGCATGGGGTCCCGTGTGTGGGGACCGAGAGGCATGCCATGACATATGCTATTTCATAGGTTTTGACATATGCTGTTGAGCTCCATTTGAAGAAAAATTTGTTTTCTCATAAACTAGATTGAAAATCCTTTGTTTTGACATAAAGATTATAACAATTGGTATCATATGAAGAACTTGATGTCCATGGTAAACAAGCTTCAGATTTCTGATTTTGGGTTACTTGACCCTACACTATGTACCAAATGGTCTTTTATTTGCACTCTATGGATGGATGTGTCTCTTCCATTTGGAATTGAATATATCAGCACTTGTCACTTGTATGAACTTTATGATTTACCTCTTTGAGGGCTGATACATATAAAGAAGCCCATATCACCATGAATGAAAGTATGTTCGATTTTGTATATGTATTGGATGCTAGTGGGAATAACATTATGAGCCCGAAAGGGAAAATACTATGCGCCCGAAAGGGAAAAGACTATGAGCCCAAAAATGGGAAAAGAGGGATAGTTGTGGAACAAAGTGCCACATTACAAATAATGGGGGCCACCTCTTGAATTCATGGGAGCCACCTCTTCAATCCCACTATCTCATTTGAGGAGGCATGACAGCTCCAGCCGGCATATGTTTGAGTTTCACCTTGACGACGGTGGAATCTGCTTCCAAACATGGAAGATCTATGTTATTTGTGATGTCCCACTATGTTGTATATGATATGTATCTTTGGATTGATTTCTCTTTATGTTCATTATGCTTACCATGTCACTATCATGTTTTATTTGCTATCACTCATGGTACCATGTGTAGATTTATTTTGAATAATTTGGTATGACCCATCTTCAATTCCAAATGGAAGCCACATAGAAGAGACATATCCATCCACAGAGTGCAAATAAAAGACCATTTGGTACATAGTGTAATGTCAAGTAACCCAAAATCAGAAATCTGGAGCTTGTTTACCATGGACATCAAGTTCTTCATATGATACCATTTGATATAATATTTATGTGAAACAAAGGATTTTGAATCTAGTTTATGAGAAAATAAGTTTTTCTTAAAATGGAGCTCAACACAATAAGTTATGACCTATGAAATAGCAATAGGTCAAAATCAGGATAATGAGATTTCTAGATTTTTGGGGTTTAGTGTAAATTCGAGCATAATTTCATTTTGTATCCAAACCATGCAAATAAAGGCTCCAGAAGTAGGTTATGAAGCATACTTGATATACAACTAAGAATTTGGTATCGTTACTTTCACATAACTTGGACATATATCACTAGATAGATAAAGGTCCAAACTGTAAAAATAGATTTACTAGGTCAGATTGAACAGATGTTACACAGTCGATAATCTGTTCTAAAGTACTCAATATCTGACTCAGAATAAAGATGTTTGAGTATTCTTTACAATGACTCTGATTTCATACGATTTGGCTCAGGGAGTCAAAAGTTATGATCATTTGAATGAAGAAAGGTTAGGTTTACTTCTCATAAGGATTCATGGTTGTTTAACATAGCATTGATCTTTCTTCCAAGGGCCGAATTTACCAAAATTGTAGAAATCAGAAACAAATTGAATTCATAAAGGAAATAAAAGATATGTTCTCATCAATTTGAATCAATAAGCAAAATAATACAAAGAAAGATGAAGAACTTGCCTAAGAAGTCAAAATCACTCTATGCTTGTATTTTCCCCTCTTCTTCCTCTTCCTCTTCCCTAAGTCTTCTTTCCTATAGGTTAGGCATGAGCAAGCATGTCAAAGTTTATTATTTTCTCATATTTATCTCAAGTAATCATGAAGGAGGATGAGGTGTAAGAAGGTCAGAAACATGGTAGCATGCTTACATAGTTATATTGACTTTCAACCCCCCAAGTTTGTCTCATTTTCTTTTCTTTTTTTTTTCATTTCTATCTCATAAGGTTTTTTTTTTTTTGCCAAAGGCAAGAAGAAGTATATGATTTATCCATATAAAAAGATATACACAAAGTTTTGACCAACACTCCCCCCCCTACACCCTACACAAAGTCAAAAATTTTGGCAGCACCTCCCCTCTACTACTAGCACGTGGTCCTGTGCTACATCTGCACATCTCTCAAAAAAACAAAAACAGGAGGAGAGCTAACGGAGTACAGTTTTCTCATAAGTTTTCACAAGTACACTTATATTTTCATCCTATGTTACTCAAGGTCCTCCGATATGTAATATCCTACAACAAGGATATTACAACTCATAACAAGTACAAATTTTTTTTTCTCCTCATGCATGATTATTTTGCAAATCATAACACTTTTTTTTTGTTTTGGGATATTATATTCCTCCTCCCTTAAAGAAAACTTTAGTCCTCTAAAGATGTCATACCTTGAGTAGCAAAAAGATGTGGATGAACTTTTCTCATGTCTTCCTCTAATTCCCATGTTGGTTCTTCAAAAGAATGGTGTTGCCACATAACTTTCACTAATGGTATGACTCGATTCCTTAATATCTTCTCCTTTCTATCTACAATCATTATAGGCTTTTCGAGGTAGGATAAGTCTTGATCAATCAGAACAGGCTCATAATCAATGATGTGAGATGGATCATGATGATACTTTCATAACAATGAGACATGAAATACATTGTGCACATTGGCTAAGGATGGTGGTAAAGCAATCATATAAGCAACAGAACCAAGCTTTTCAAGAATCTCAAAAGGACCAATGGATCTTGGACTTAATTTGTCTTTCTTTCCAAATCTGATTACAGCTCTAGATGGAGAAATCTTTAAGAAAACACGATCTCCAACTTGAAATTCTATGTCTTTCCTTTGTTTATCAGCATAACTCTTTTGGCGACTTTGTGCAACTTTTACTTTCTCTTTTATTACATGTATCTTATTTGTTGTTTCTTGCACTTTATCTGGGTTTAATATTTTTCTATCACCAACCTCTTCCCAGCATAAAGGTGTTCTACACTTCCTTCCATATAAGGCTTCATATGGGGCCATTTGAATGCTTGAATGATAACTGTTTTTATATGTGAATTCAATAAGAGAGAGGTCATTATCCCATTCGCCTTTCCACTCCATCACAAAAGCTCTAAGCAAGTCTTCAAGTGTTTGTATGGTTCTCTCTGATTGCCTATCAGTTTGAGGATGATAAGCTATACTAAACTTTAGATTGGTACCCAAAGCTTGATATAATCTTTGCCATAATTTAGAAAGAAATCTTGGGTCCCTATCAGATATAATCTCAACTAGAATACCATGAAGTCTTGTTATTTCATCAATATATAAACTTGTATGTTTTTCAAGGGAGTATGTCATTCTGACAGGCAAGAAATGTTCAGATTTTGTCAACCTATCCACAATCACCCAAATGGTATCATGTTTCTTTGATGTTAATGGAAAACCAGAAACAAAATTCATAGCAATGCTTTCCCACTTCCATTCAAGCACCTCTAAAGGTTGCAGCTTGTAAGACCCGAGAATATTGATGTATTAAACCCCGGTATGTGACTCATTTTGATTATCTATAATCAGGCATTTATTAACCTTGTAGGTGGGATTTTTGGCTAAGGGGAAAAATTATTATCCTGTG